>CABFVX010002633.1:24462-61348 GCA_902151425.1 Timema shepardi | reverse complement strand
CACATTCACAAGATGTCTTGTCAGAGGTGAGGGAAGGGTTTGGTAATCAGATAAATCTGTGCCGGGACCGAGGATTGAACCCCGGCCGCCAGCACAGAAGTCTGACAACTTACCCCCTAGACCGCCATGTCACCATAAATATATTAAATCATACAATTATATTCTGTTAAAAAATGTTTATCTTGCATACTGAAAGCTCATGGATTTTGGAATGTAACAATTATTTTGTTGTTGTTTTGAAACGTGTTTACTAACATAATAATTCCATTACTAAGATACACTAAAAATGTAGGCTAGTCACTGTAATGACTATTATTGAGATATTTTATTTGATACCTTAAAATGTTATTACATTCAAATAATTAAAAATGTTTTCTTTGAAACTTTTACTTTACATCCATTACTGTTTCCACCCTGTGGCTTGGGTCAGTTTTTCTATTCAAGCTATAGATTTCCACTACCGGTTGGCTAGGACTGTCGTAGCTATGTATGTCTCATAAAATAACCTAACACTAGCACAGGCACAACATCCAGTCTCCAGTCATCCACTTATCAATGTGTACAGTTTAAATCCGCATTGTCCTCAATGATTAAATTTAGCAAACCCTTCCTTCACCTCTGACAAGACATCTTGTGAATGTGAGGAATGCCAGGCCTCCACCGTGGTTCGGATTCCACGTTANAGGTCCTCCATTTCATCTCACAATCACCCTACCATTACACATTAGCGTAAGTGCGTATAACCCGAACGGGTAGTAAGACGCGGTGCTAATAATAATAATAATAATAATTAAATTTAGGTCATGCTGAGAATCGATCCGGGGACCTTTAGCTCAATAGGCAAAAAAGCCACCAATTGAGCTAAGGTGTCGGTCTGTCTTGGAAGTTATAGTTGTAATATAATTACATTGTATAAATAAAGGGTCATAAATGTTATTTTACAGAATTGTATTACATACTACAGGGTCTTTGCAACGCCATTTGCAAATTAATGCACGAAATGTATTCTAAACGTTTATTGGTAAAAGTTATATCTACTAATTAATAAGCCCTCGCTCAACTTTCTAATTAAAATGATTGCTTATCAAAGGCTATCATTTTTACATGGATATTTAGCCTTCGGTGTTGAACTAAAACGTATATTTCCCTGTTCAGGCCCCGATGCTAATTTTAAGGCGAACCCTCCTCCAGCCCTCCATTTATTCGTTGCATCAAAATTCTCAAGTGAGAATAAATATTGATCTGCTATTATTTTTAACCAAGGAGAAATATTTTACTGAGGTTTCCATGGTGATGTAAATAAAGAATGATTTTACAGATGAGTCACTGTCCAAACCGAAGGAAAAGATGGAAAACTCGCCAGTAAAATTGGGTTTTAGTTTTAGGATACTATTTTTTATCAACATTCTAGACCCCTAAATTTTAAATTATTATTAGCACCACGTCTTACTACCCGTTCGGGTTATACGCACTCACGCTAATGTGTAATGTTAGGGTGATTGTGAGATGAAATGAAGGACCTACAGTTTAACGTGGAATCCGAGCCACGGTGGAGGTCTGGCATTCCCCACATTCACAAGATGTCTTTGTCAGAGGTGAAGGAAGGGTTTGGTAATCAGATAAATCTGTGCCGGGACCGAGGATTGAACCCCGACCGCCAGCACAGAAGTCTGGCACCTTACCCCTAGACTGCCAGGTCGCCCTAAATTCTAAAATGAGTTTGTAAATATCGATTAAAAAGTTTTCTTGTAATTTAATTTACAGTATATGGAACTATCAAACTACGTATAAGATGTACTATTGTTATAAATTAACCCAAACTGGACGTGAGAGCGACCGGTTCCCTCCATTTCCAAACCTCCTTGTTGGACTTTAGAGCCCACGTGTACCAGAAAGTGTTTGTAACTGTTCAAGGGTTGAAGTACCGCAAGATGATGCTCCCTCTGCTCGTCGGGGTCGTCCTCAAGGCTGCGACCTTCATACCTCTCATCCTAGGGGTGATGACAATGATCGGTCTTAAGGCGTTCTTCACCAGCAGCGCGGCCTTGGGTGTCGTCGCTCTACTCGGCCTACGCAAGTTCTTGGCCACCGGGAGTAGCTCCCATTCCAAGGTCACCCACCACGAGGTGAATCTCGGACACTACGAGCCCTACCACGGGGCGGAGGCGTCGTACGGAGGGGGAGGAGGCGGGTATCAACAAGGGGGAGATCCCTACGGGGCGTACGTGCACGGTCTTCAGAGGAAGAGCTTTAAGAACAGACAACTGATACGTCCCGTGGTCCGGTGAGATGAATACGACCAACAACAACACACCGCGTAAGAAGATTTGCAGACATATAGACCTGTAACGTACTAAACTGATGGTTCACACCAACATTTGTTAAACTACTAAACACAGCTCTGAGCTCATCCAGCTTGGAGATCCTTACTGTCCAATGGCGTGCCAGGTTAATAAGAATCATTTAAATTGTATATGTGACTTAATCTCAACTTTATATAGAAAATAAATTCCTATGGGAAAAACATATATAAGAGACCATTCGGGATTTATCAAATACGGACAGAGTGGATGAGAAAATATGATATAGACAATTGTGATAATCTCTGCTTATTCTGGCAACACTTCCCGACATGTCACTGCTGGTTTCACTTAGAAATCGTGACTCGTATCGTCAGAGATGCAGACAACACTTAAGGATCGTTTAATTGGCTTAGCCGGAGATGGAGAGGTTTGGGTTGTACTCCCAGTTTGGTGTAACAAGGTTGTTTTTTTCCATAAATGGTCTTACCACCTTCCTGCACGTAAATGTGGATACACTTCATCTTATATATAACCTGTTCTTCTTCCTGAAATCACTTCTGTATTTATGGTGGAGGACTGAATGGGTATTATATCACAAAATATGATAACTGACCTAATTGTAAAAATTGAAGGGCGGATGATTGAGCAACAATTATTTTGAGTGACTTTTTAACAATCATATAATGAAAATCTAGCAGAACCAAATGTATTAATCTACATGTTTGTTAGCTCTTTGTTTAATTATTTATTAATGAGTGTTTTATATATTAGGGATTTAATAAGAAGAAGTCACGTTTTGAGAAAATATAATTTTATACTGATGTTTTTCTATGCAAATATTACAGAGATAGAGACTACCAAAATAATATTTATATATTTATTTAATTTATTTTGTGTTATTTATTAAATTATTGTTGAATAAAATGTAAAGTTTTAATTCTATTTCATTTTATTGATAGTTATTTCTTTAAATTATCATATAAGATCACTTTAAAATTGGCATAATAGTAATTAAATTTTACCGATTCCAGCCAAAGAAATTAACTTTGACCATAAACTCTTGTTCTTCATATCAACCTGAGCACTCTTGATGAGTTTTTAACAATATATTGGATCACATACTTAAAATGCTTCTTCATTATTTTCAATTATATTAAATAGTAATCAAGGGCAATTTTAGCTAATAAGTATATATACAAATAATAAATAAGGGGACAGGGTGATTTTATGACTCCACTGATAATTTTAATTTGTGTGTAGTTTTTTATAGTTCCACTAAACAAATACAAAGCGTAGTTAATCAATTTTTATAATACACTGAATTTTAAAATAGATAAAACTAAATTTTATTGAAAGAATATTAATTAACTTTGGCAAAAAGTATATTTTAGTCTTGATGCTTTAAAAGTAATATTTAGTGTTAACTATATTGGATAATATCGTTTTCTGGCACAAAAGCCATTACTATCTAATATTATAAATTACAAATTTAAGTGAGTTAATTAATTTAGTGGATCCTTTGATGTAATCTAAAGTTATATGATATTTCTCAACAGATTATAAAATTAGATATTATATCTATATAAGAAGATTATTTAAAAGCGGAAGAGTATTTTTCTCAAAAATGCTATATATATTTCTGGTTAGGGGTCTCTCTGAACGTTTTGTGTGCAATTATTATTATTATATTATAAATAATCTGAATAACGACCAGTCCATCCCTTTTGTCAGTAATCTTAGACCACCAATGACAATGTCTGGATAATATTATCGAGATTTTCTATCGAAGATATATAAATATCACTGTTAAGTTCTGTTATTTATTATTGACACATTTATTTTTTCAAAATGTGTACATATCATCAACAAAACTGTAGTATAAGATATTTCCCAAATGGTAGAATTTAATGTTATTATTATTAGCACTGCGTCTTACTACCCGTTCGGGTTATACGTACTTACGCTAATGTGTAATGGTAGGGTGATTGTGAGATGAAATGGAGGACCTACAGTTTAACGTGGAATCCGAACCACGGTGGAGGCCTGGTATTCCTCACATTCACAAGATGTCTTGTCAGAGGTGAAGGAAGGGTTTAGTAATCAGATAAATCTGTGCCGGGACCGAGGATTGAACCCCGGCCGCCAGCATAGATGTCTTGACACCTTACCCCTAGACCGCCAGGTCACCAATTTAATGCAACTCACAGAAACAATAAACTATGCTTATATTTGTTATATTGTAGGTACTCTTCGTCTAACAGAAAAGTTATCAAATTTTACTTGTCACTCATTATTCCTCTGTGGTACAGCCTATAAAATAGGACCATGGTGTCATACGTCAAGGTAGGATTAATATATTTCAGGGTAAGCAAAGTCTAGACCATATAACTCAAAAAGGAATATTTTTTAAAATTTTAACCAAATATATTTAAATTAGAGGAATCCTCTGTAAAAGTAGGTTTTTTACCTAGATTTTCTCAAATTACTCTAATGCTTGTGCAAGTTAACAAAGAGTTAACTTAGCATAAATATGCACACTCATTTTATGAAAAAATAATGTATATTTGATTATTAAATATAATATCAAGCATTAAAAGAGTTCAGAAACCGAATGTCTAAGCGTAAACAGTTACAGTATATTTACTTTTTTTTACTGCAATTTACAACATTTTGTACAAATTAGTTTAAAATTTTGTAAGTTTTAATTAGATAATTGAAACTTAAACGCTATTCGGATTTATTAATATAGTTTAAGAACTATTTATATATGTTTTAAGAACGTGTTAAATGTTTTGCTAGACGAGTTTAGAGTGAACCTGGTTGTTTGTGTTAATCCGAAAGGTCTAAATTTAATCGATAGGTATGTTTTTTAAATGTATAATGAGGTCTACTTTTCCAGCTGCTGACAAATGGACTTTAAAATTATTTTAAAATGTCCTTTTCTGGTATTATTATATCGGATAATAGGGTGTAAGTCTTTAATTAATAGTCAGAAGACCAGAAAGTTCGGCCTAGGACCAGAAAGCGTCGTGACCCAAAATATTGGGACCTGTGAATCAATCTGGGTTCAACGGAGGCATTTCTTCAAATCATATCTTTCACTGGTTTATTCTTTACAATCGAATGCTTTTTAATGTCTTCAGTATTCATTTTTCTCATCCAATCTTTTTACATTCGTGTAAAGCCAAGTACGCACTTGGAAACATATTTTCAGAAACATCTTTTGCAAATATGTTTTCTGAAACAGTTTGCAAACATTTTCTCGTGATTTCTCTGTGTTTTCCAAAGAGGAAGGCGTGTTTTTTTTGCTATGCATTACAAATGGGTTGCAAGAAACATTGTTTGCGTGATTTACAACATTTCCGGCAGAAAACAACGTTGCTCATGACAGTTGTTCAGTATCCTGGATCAACCATTTGTGAAATAGCTCTAAAATCTGTAGGAGACATGCGAGTGAAGTCTCTAAAACCTGCCACATCTGATCTCCGGTTATGTAAGAAGCTTATTAGCATTGTATGGACCATTTGAAGACGTGTATAGACCCACCACCATTTTAATCTTATGTTTTCTTGAACCATCCATAGATAAGTACAGAACTCACTCCTTATAAACATCCTCCTCGGCTGACTTTCATTACTCCAGTGGTATTCAACCAGGTGGCTTGATGACATCTTAAGGGATACGTACAGATTTAATAGATACACATACTTTTATATATAAAGTCTATTTCTCATAACTTTGTAAGTTTAATATTATTATTAGCACCACGTCTTACTACCCGTTCGGTTTATACGCACTTACGTTAATGTGTAATGGTAGGGTGATTGTGAGATGAAATGGAGGACCTACAGTTTAACGTGGAATCCGTAGATAAATCTGTGCCGGGACCGAGGATTGAACCCCGGCCGCCAGTATAGAAGTCTGACACCTTACCCCTAGACCACCAGGTCACCTCTTTGTAAGTTGAAGAGTGAATATATCTGTAGGTACATGAAACAAAAATGTTTAATATTTCGGTTTCCCTCAACTGGACTCTCGACGGGAAACATAGTATCATCATGGAAGTCTGGACATTAAACATTGTTTGTTTAACTGTTTGCCAAACATATGTTTCCCATGTTTGCAAAATGTTTCCTTATTATAGTTTGAAACAGGAAACATTTCGGAAACCACGAGGAATAATGTTTTAATAATGTTTTCATGTGCATACTATGTTTAAGAGGTTTCAAACTCGAACAAGAATTGAGATGCCTAGCATCAGAACTATATATTAACAAGCTCATCAGCCCACTGACCATAAGACGCACTTATATAAATCGAGGCCACGATGTGTGTAGTTGTAAATGGTGATGACGGTACACATACTATTTAGTGCGAGAAGACATAATTATTATATCAGCGAGTGCACGTGACAAACAAATTACTTCAATGGAGTCACGCAGCCCTGAGTAAACATAGCAAGGATCTGATACCGTCTAAAGTAGCATAAACATGTGTTGGTGGTGGTTGCAAATAGAACATATGTTACATACTATGATTATATCTCATTTTAAATTGTAACTAAGCATCTACTTACAGTATCTTCAAATACTAGTTTGTATCAACATCTTCAAAGTCATTTATTAGGTCACATTACACTTATAAATTATCCAATTCTCATAAGACTAATTTTCTACCAATATTTTGATAGTGGGCCATTAGGATGTCAAATTACATCTCTCAATAAATCTTATATAATGTAATAATATTCCTACCTATCTATCAACTTACTCTATAATACTATAAGCTCAAAGGTTCATTGCTGCACTTACAAAAGTACGCCACATATATCTATATTCAGATAATTCTATCCAGTCCACCCCATTAAACCCTATATATATCTTGAGCTCATTCTATCCAGTACCTATAACAACCCCCTATATCTATCTTGAGCTAGTTCTATCCAGTCCACCTCATTACACCCTATCCCTATCTTAAGTTAGTTATATCCAGACCACCTCATTACACCCTATCCCTATCTTGAGCTAGTTATGTCCAGTCCACCTCATTACACCCTATCCCTATCTTGAGATAGTTCTATCCAGACAACCTCATTACACCGTATTCCTATCTTGAGCTAGTTCTATCCAGACCCCCTCATTACACCCTATCCCTATCTTGAGCTAGTTCTATCCAGACCACCTCATTACACCCTATCCCTATCTTGAGATAGTTCTATCCAGACAACCTCATTACACCGTATTCCTATCTTAAGCTAGTTCTATCCAGACCACCTCATTACGCCCTATCACTATCTTGAGCTAGTTCTATCCAGACCACCTCATTACACCCTATCCCTATTAGTTAGTTATATCCAGACAACCTCATTACACCGTATTCCTATCTTAAGCTAGTTCTATCCAGTCCACCTCATTACACCCTATCTCTATCTTGAGCTAGTTCTACCCAGTCCACCTCATTACACCCTATCCCTATCTTGTGCTAGTTCTGCCCAGTCCACCTCATTACACCCTATCTCTATCTTAAGTTAGTTATATCCAGACAACCTCATTACACCCTATCCCTATCTTGAGCTAGTTCTGCCCAGTCCACCTCATTACACCCTATCCCTATCTTGAGCTAGTTCTGCCCAGTCCACCTCATTACACCCTATCACTATCTTGAGCTAGTTCTATCCAGTCCACCTCATTACACCCTATCTCTATCTTAAGTTAGTTATATCCAGACAACCTCTTTACACCCTATCCCTATCTTATGCTAGTTCTATCCAGACCAGCTCATTACACCCTATCCCTATCTTGAGATAGTTCTATCCAGAACACCTCATTACACCCTATCCCTATGTTAAGTTAGTTATATCCAGACAACCTCATTACACCCTATCTCTATCTTATGCTAGTTCTATCCAGACCACCTCATTACACCCTATCCCTATCTTGAGATAGTTCTATCCAGACCCCCTCATTACACCCTATCCCTATCTTGAGCTAGTTCTATCCAGACCCCCTCATTACACCCTATCCCTATCTCTATCCAGACCACCTCATTACACCCTATCCCTATCTTGAGATAGTTCTATCCAGACAACCTCATTACACCGTATTCCTATCTTAAGTTAGTTATATCCAGACAACCTCATTACACCGTATTCCTATCTTATGCTAGTTCTATCCAGACCACCTCATTACACCCTATCCCTATCTTTGGATAGTTCTATCCAGACCACCTCATTACACCCTATCCCTATCTTGAGCTAGTTCTATCCAAACCACCTCATTTCACCCTATCCCTATCTTGAGCTAGTTATATCCAGTTCCACCTTATTACACCCTATCCCTATCTTGGGATAGTTCTATCCAGACCACCTCATTACACCCTATCACTATCTTGAGCTAGTTATATCCAGACCACCTCATTACACCCTATCACTATCATGAGCTAGTTATATCCAGACCACCTCATTACACCCTATCCCTATCTTGAGCTAGTTATATCCAGTCCACCTCATTACACCGTATTCCTATCTTAGTTAGTTATATCCAGACCACCTCATTACACCCTATCCCTATCTTGGGATAGTTATATCCAGACCACCTCATTACACCCTATCCCTATCTTGGGATAGTTCTATCCAGTCCACCTCATTACACCCTATCACTATCTTGAGCTAGTTATATCCAGTCCACCTCATTACACCCTATCACTATCATGAGCTAGTTCTATCCAGACCACCTAATTACACCCTATCCCTATCTTAAGCTAGTTCTATCCAGTCCACCTTATTACACCCTATCCCTATCTTAAGATAGTTCTATCCAGTCCCTCTAACTACACCCTATCCCTATCTTGAGCTATATCTATCCAATCACTCTTACTACACTATCTTGACCACAGGGTATGTAACTCATCTTTTTTAACCTCAACTTTCTTGTATACTCTTCCCTTCTTGTACCTAATATCTACCTAAGGACCTTGTTTTAGATCAGCCTAAATGGTTTTGTTGTCATGTAAGGTAAGACACAGCGTTTACAACCATATAGAATAACCGGTAATATTAATGTTTTATATATTCTTGAGTCGGACATTTCTTGAAAGCAGGTAAGCGATCAACAGCTCAGAGACCGAGTAGTAACAAGAATGTCCCAACTGCACTCCTTGCCTTATCTACAGTCTAATATCGTTATTGCTGATTCAAATTGTTCCTAAATGTTTTAATTTATTAAACCTGTACAATATTGTTCGCGGTCGTCTCTAAAGTACAAACCAGGAGTGTCAAACACAAACAGGTGGGAGGGTCGCATTATATCATTTAGGAGTCATTGCAGGCCAAACTTAGGATTTTTATTTGTTATATTATACATTTAATATGTACCCCTCGGCCGGCGCCCAGTTTTTTCCCCTCGACCCCTTATCATTCTTAAAGTAGACAATGAGATTTATAAACATACTTTCTTTTAATGCGAATGCAAAGGCAAATAAAAAACCTCTTTTTTAACAGTCAATTTCTAATACTAAAAACAATTGTTAAAATACAAAATAAATAGTAATAACAAATACATTAACTAATAATAGATTTAATTCAAAATTGAAATTTTTTTTCATTTAAAACAAAATGTCAGGAGAGTGATCTATCACATCTGCTGTTTTTTGGGAAACTTACATCACTTTACACTTACTAAATTATCAACATCTGGGGATACACTCGTATTTTGATTTTAAGCAATCCTCATTGTTCTTTGTAAATGTTCATCTGTAAGCTAACTTCTTAGCTTGGATGTATTCAATTTTAAAAGGGGAAAAACTGTTCACAAATGTATGTACTTCCAAACATTGATAGAATTTTAGCTCTGTTGACTGCGAGATATCTATCACACAAATACTTCGAGTAAAACTCTGGTAAGGACATCTTCATAAATACGTCATGAAAATTATAATTACATTTAAAACAAATCACAAGTTGCATTTCATCACCGAAACAACAAAATTACAAATTAAACATGTCGGCCTCCCATTTCAATTTTTTTTAAATACATCAGTTCCCAAGCTTTGTTAAATACTCTACACTCCTTATCGATTTTTATTTTAGTATCAATATTATTTAAATAAATCAAACGATTCTACCACGATCTTGACTCAGAACGAGTGGTTGTGATATCAGAGGGTGGAGAGAGGGTGAAAGAAACTGTAGAGGAGAGTTTGGAAGGGAAGGTTTATAGGGGAGGTTTTGCAGGAGAGGTGTCTTATGAAGTTAAGTAGGGGTAAGAGCTATAAGAAATGAGGAAAAGTGGCAAATCCAATCCTAAACTCAAAATACACCATGGGCACAAGTCTGTAACTGTGGGCCACATTACTATTCTTTCATATTTAGGCGTGGGCTGGTTAAATGCTTGACACCCCTGGTCCAAAATATTGTGCTGGATAAAATGTGTCTTATCTATATATTAAAATAGTTCCTTAACTAGCCTCTGGTAATTTTTTTTTTAAATTTTCAACAAATTCCTATCCTAACAAAGCTAGATCATGTGAATATCCTAATAGCTGAATTGCACCGTTTAATGTCAAACCTCCCCTATTATCTTGTACTACCCTAATTACATACTCTAAGGCTAGATTAAAAAGTAATGAGCAAATGGCATCTCCTTGTTCAAACCAAATACATATTTCTAAAATATCGGATAAGTGACATACAGCATATGCCACGCATATCAATCAAGTTTTTTCGGTATCATCATCTAAACTAAAATTCCATTTAGTGTTAATTTTAATTGAATCGTGAGCCCTTTTAAAATCCATATATAATTGATGTACTGTCATGTTATACTACCACTTTATTTTCTAATATTTGTCGTTTGATAAAAATCTGATCCATCTTTGATCTATTTCGTCAACTCCTTATTGATTATCCCAAATCAATTCCTCTGCAAATTGCATCAAACTAATAATTAGATTGATACCATTTGAAGAGGAATGTATCTAACATAATTTTAATTATTAAATTTATGTTAGATACATTTTTATAGCATGTTGGAAGTGGTTAAATACTGCAATAGTTTTTGTACAATTTTAATCTCACTTTTTAAAAATATGTAATATAATAAGTCAATGGATCTAATAGAAGGGGTAGGCGATGTACGACGAGGCTAAATGTTGTAAACGAATTAGTGGAAAAGAGAAACATTAATAGTTTTAAGAATAAAGAATATGCATGACTCTATGTATGGATGTTGTTGAAGCGAAGGGAGTAAGGAAGGAAATGGAGGTGTGGAGAAAGTTACTGAGGATGGATCAATTATTAAGTTATTATTATTAGCACCACGTCTTACTACCCGTTCGGGTTACACGCACTCACGCTAATGTGTAATGGTAGGGTGATTGTGAGATGAAATGGAGGACCTACAGTTTAACGTGGAATCCGAACCACGGTGGAGGCCTGGCATTCCCCACATTCACAAGATGTCTTGTCAGAGGTGAAGGAAGGGTTTGGTAATAAGATAAATCCGTGCCGGGACCGAGGATTGAACCCCTGCCGCCAGCACAGAAGTTTGACACCTTACCCCTATACCGACAGGTCACCTACAAGTACGAAGTTGTTTTTGAAGCTATTTGCACAGTTTGTTGCCTATCCTATAAGGGAACGACGTCACTAGGTATGCATGTATGCGTGTATAGTAAAATTAGTCATAGCTATTATGAATATAAATTCAGCAGAACCTCAAAATTGAGATTGAAAGCTAATATATTTACTTTTGCCTTATGACAGGTCCTATAGTTGAAAAATAATAGTAATATCTTAGTAAGAGAAGGACATTATTTAGTTTACTATTTTTAAAATTGATTTTCGCGGTACAATATCTATATACTATATTGAAGCTGGAATATTTGGTGCTCTGTCCGGGCTGTCTGGTGGATGATCTTCTGGGACCTTCATTTTGATGAATATTGAAGAGTCAGGAGGTTTAGGACGGAGGCTGTATTTGGTTTTAATGGCCAATATTTCCTTTAAAGTAGTGTGTTTTGTGTCGACACACGATGAACGTAATGAGTACAGTGCGGATATTTGTGGGAAATCAAACTTATGTCCTAGAGTTGGGGTAGAGGACTCGCCCTCTTCACACCCTCTTTCAAGGTCAGCCTGTATTTGACCCTAATGACCTTGCAAATGGAATGAGGTTGGCACGGAATGAATGTTTAGTTTTTAATTTATAGTTTTGTAGAGAGCGTATAGTGGCAGCGTTGTGTTGGTTAAATTAATAAAACCGTATATATTTAAATTACTATTTATTATATTGACTTGCTACTGCTTACTACACGTCACGCTTCTTGGAATGTGTGAGAGTAGCTGCCAACCTATTTGTTGTAAATTTACAATATAAATCTCTTTATATAATATGTAATATAACTAATATTAATTATTACACCTGGTCCTCCGTTATAATATCAAGAGCCGCCGTGACTATCCGAGCAGCTAACGCGAGGTGACGTAACATAATTTTAAAAACATGAATCTCGAGGGCTGACACAAGGGTGTCCTTGGCTTGCGCGTGCCAAGACAAAAATAGCCAGTCCTACTTCACACAACTAAATTGATATTAAATAAAACACAGAAAAACAGTCCCATTAGTCCTCATGATCAAACATGGGGCCAATGTACCGTTATTGTTGGTACCCAATGAGGTTCAAGAAAAGGGGAACAAACTACCCCGCCTAAAATCTTTAACGGTGCTATTGTTTGGATTAGCGACCCTCACAATAAGGCTGGTTTTCTATATTATCTGGCTAGCAGGTCATTGACATTTAGAATAACAACGTTTACGCCTACAAGGTGTAACAAAGTTACATTGGCCTCTGGGTTTAATATCGAATTATTATTGGTAAAATTAATTTTGTTTGGTAGAGCTGATCTACTTTGGTTTGTAAAGGGGACATTTGCCAGTCCTAGTGGACTACTTCGAACTAACGCATTTCGAACACTTTGTTAAATTCAATGTTATTATTCATATTTATATTAATGTCTCTTTGTAAACTCTGCACGGTCCACAACACTATTTTAAAGATTCTTTAAGTATATTATAAACTTCAAGCTGAACCCATACTTACCTGGAAGACTAATTACGATCTAATATTCTCGCTTGGCATTATGAGGAATCTGGCAAGTTGCAGACGATACTTGGATCAAACACCTGGGCCTGTCCTCACTGCGCTTGCGCGAACAGAGAATAGGTGAAGCCAACGCACATGCCCGGCACCCCGACTTGTGGATGACCACACCGCTGGCCCCTCCCCGTATCAGATAGATAGAATCTTTTCGTACAGGGTAGTGAGCATAACGAACATATGGTTTGGGTTGATGGACCCCCACCCGACCTGAAAATTGGATGTTTTTGCCAAATTCTGACCTTTTGACCTTATTTACCATTCTGGATTCCTAACTGCATTAAACTCGCTTCATTGCTATCGTACTTCCTGTTCCCGAGAATTCTTACCATCTAACTCACCTGTTTTTTCAAATATTTTATCTTATGCTACTGGAGGGTCCTTATGAAACCCCCCCCCCCGGAATTGATGCGGGGAGGGAGAAAAGGCGTGAGGAGATGAGGCTGGCGCGGAAAGGTGACGGAAATAATTACTATTAACACCGTGTCTTTCTACCCGTTCGGGTTATACGCCCTTACGCTAATGTGTAATGGTAGGGTGATTGTGAGATGAAATGGAGGACCTACAGTTTAACGTGGAATCCGAACCACGGTGGAGGCCTGGCATTCCCCACATTCACAAGATGTATTGTCAGAGGTGAAGGAAGGGTTTGGTAATCAAATAAATCTTTGCCGAGACCGAGGATTGAACCCCGGCCGCCAGTACAGAAGTCTGACACCTTACCCCTAGACCACCAGGACACCCGTGACGAAAGAAGATGGTGTGTTGGAGCGGTGCTTTGAAGTAAAATAAAGTTTTAAGTGGAAGGTTTGAGGGGACCGGCACTGAATCATGGCTCAGGGACAATTCGCCACCATCCTCGTCAGCTACTCAGTAGGCCAGAGAGTCTACCGAAAAATCAGGGTGATATTCTACCACACTTCTCTCCACCATACATCAGCTTTTTTTTTAGCATTAGATCCAGAGTCAAATAACTCTAAAGACACTTCAAAATTTCATCATTCTATTCTTCTCTTTCTACAAGACCGTTCTATATCTCCAGATTCTCACAGCTAAGTTACCTTCCCTGAAGACCCAAGGAGTTCTGGACCGTGCAAGGCCAGAGTTATTTTTATTTTATTTTGTTTTTTTGTCATGTTATCATATTTTTTTACACCTAAGCTTAGAAAGCTAATTTCCTGTTTTATATCTAGAGTACCTTATAAGGGTTAGAATTATAATCTACCATTACGTCAGGTAGGCAGGGCAACAATTTATTCTCGCCCACATTAAAGGTTTAGGTTATAACCTAGAAAATACTATCCCAGGTATTATTTTTCATTTATTTTTTACTATACATCTATAAATTTGATTTTATCACGGCATATTGATTGATCGGAAACCCCTTTCCCTTCACGTGGTTGGTGAAGATCCTGGAGGTTACCGTGTTGGACAGTGACCTTGACGAGCCTTGGAGATCCGCAGCGCCAAAATCAGGAGATAGGTAGAGAGGGGGGTGGAGGGAGACTTCAAAGTACAGTTCGTTAACATAGTCCCTTACCCAGTTCAATCCACCCAGAGGACACCCCAAAGATTTTTTGTTTTGTTTTACTGGAGTCTCAATGCACTGTCTATTTCACTGGAGAATTATTATTATTATTATTATTATTATTATTATTAGCACCGCGTCTTACTACCCGTTCGGGCTATACGCACTTACGCTAAAGTGTAATGGTAGGGTGATTGTGAGATGAAACGGAGGACCTACAGTTTAACATGGAATCCAAACCACGGTGGAGGCCTGGCATTCCCCACATTCACAAGATGTCTTGTCTAGAGGTGAAGGAAGGGTTTGATAATCAGATAAATCTGTGCCGGGACCGAGGATTGAACCCCGGCCGCCAGCATATAAGTCTGACACCTTCCCCCTAGACCGCCAGGCCACCCACTGGAGAATTAATTATTACAAAGGTTACTAAGAATTTATTTTCTAAATTGTTAATAAAGATGGCATCAAACCCTTCTAGATAGAAGATAAGGACTGTTGGAGCAATGACGAAGGCAACCCCCGCTAGCAGGTTCCTGTCATCTAATAATAAATAATAATAAATTTCAAATTCATGTATAACAATTCAGTATTAGACTTTACTTTGTTTCTTTAATTAAACATAATATTATCCATTTATTTGTTACCAACCTTATTTCCACTCCAAGCAACCCATACTGACAAATAGACCCAATGGATCATATAGGGAAGGGGTGACATAAACTTTTTACTACACGACTATTTTATTAAAATTTCAATTAAATTTAAATCCATAAATGTTATAATTTAATGTTATATACAAACTCGGGACACCCGCCTCGATAGCGTGGTAGCTAACGCGCTAGTTTCTTGTTGATCTTGACTGCCGAGGAAGGGAAAATCGAGGTTTGAAGCTCGGTTAGGTTAACCGAGTGTGGTTTTCCCTAACATATTTTTCCACTCTCCCTTCACTCAAATGAGTGTTTACTTCCTCTAAATAAAACCTCCCCAATTACTTATCCATTAGATTAGTTAGTTCTTAATCATAGAACATAAACGGGTAGTAAAACTTGGTCCTAAAAAAATTGTGGCTATTTTACTTTAGTATATTTTAAACAATAGAGTTAAAATACTACTTTATCGAAAGTTTCTTTTCTTTAATACAAATAGTGAACACAGTTTCTTTTTTCTAATATTTGTTTTACTTGCGTGCTGAAAAAAGAAAACGATATATTAATTGGATGCTCGTAATCAACTGTAATTTTATTAGAAAACTAACACTCACAGAAATCTTAACTCAAAGAGGAAATATATGTTAAAACATATAATTTTAAATATATTTTAAAATACAGATGAAGTTAAAATTTAAGTAGTTGCGTTTTAATTTTTACACATTTATACTTATATGAAAACAATTTACTTCTAATTTAGTAAGTGTCTACAGTCAGGACAAATATTACCCTTAGATTCAGATTATGAATTTAAAAATTACATGTACTGTTGATCACATGGTCTAAGATTGCAAGTTTGCAACGGACTAGATTGCTGGTTAAGGGGAGGTCCAGGATCGAATCAAGGCTGAGCACACCGTAGGTGGTTTTCTACAATGGAGCAATCACTGTATTATTCTAACCTTCTCTCGAATTAACGCGGGTGCGATGAACTAAAATGGAATCAGATTAAACACGACTGGACCTAATTAGATGGTACCTGGACCAGTGGGCTTGCAGTATACATTCCAGGCACATCTTATCTGGTTGGCTAGCAGTGGGGATGTTAATATTTGAGTCCTTACTGAAACACTGAAAGGGATTTTACACTTTTGGTTTCCAACCCTAACACCATGCCAATAGTAAAATACTTATCCTAAATTATCCCTTTCTATATCCCAAAACATAAATATAAGTATTGGTTTTTGTCTGGGTGGGTGGTAAAGCTCGTTTAGTCTGAGTGGGTGGTAAGATGTGATGAAGCAATAAGGAGTTAGTGTGAGCCTAAAACTCAATATTTAAATAAAACTATATTTAATAAGTGGCCATATATGTAATACATAACGGAACTTTAGGGCTTTATTGACCCCTTAACCCCATATTCAATTTTAGACATAAAAAAATAACCTTTTCCTTACGTTATTTTCGAATGGGCTGATTTTTTTTTACTAGACTAACTATTTTCACGCCGGATCTTATAATTTTAAAGTAAATAAGATTTTTAATAATGGATTCAATTTCTAGTCAAACAGTTTTATTTGTGTTTACAAAAAAATATTATTTTAAAACTGTGACAAAGCTTATTTTTATTCATGACTAGATAATTTTTCGAACATCTTCGTTACGTGACGCTAGTCCATGGCACACAACGTAACGCTACGATGGATCTCTCGCCCAATAAACTACGTTACGTAATACATGTATGGCACCTAAGCTCATTGCAATGAAGAATTACCACGCTAGACTAGAATGGATACGCATATTAAATTTAATACAACACAAATTTATCTCTAAAACATGAACTAATTTGAGAGTTGGGAAGTTAAGATAGCTCATTACTATAACCACATCAATATATATGTATATGTATATACAATTATGGTAAGTCATTAGTGATAGGATAGAATTTAAAGTAAACGTACCAAATGTAACATGAGAGATAAATGATAAACAATTTATCAAAAAACAACCACAATAAATTTAGAGGAGATGCAAACCCTGACATCATAATCTCCAAACCAGAATAAATGAGCTTGACATTTAAACTGCACGTCCATCGACGCTGGTGACCGACAGATCTAAGGACAGAACGAAATAGCACAAAGTTAACTAATCCGAGGGGTGAAATTATGTGTTATAACAATATATAAGTCACGTGATGGGTAGATATAAAAATAAAAACCTGGAGGAAATGAGCCTCCATTTGTTTGATGAGGCGATGGGTGTACAACTGGGACAGATTATAAATGAAAAACTATTAGCCAATGCCTCAGGTGAAGATTAGAACTTGAGACTTATCGTCATTTGTATCCAGTCTGATTAATTAATTCCTTAGACCGTGTGATCACTGGTGTGGTCAATCGTTGGATAAACGTGTCCATGTTTGGTGGGAAAAAGTAAGGTAAACATATTATTTGATATATTTATAGGGAAATAGTGATTTGATAGAATAACTATTTTAATAATAACTAGTAATTAGTCTAAATTATTCCAACCCTGAAAGGTGAAACTGGGTTCAGACAGGAAGGACATTTTTCAATTATTAAAAAAGACATTGAAACCATTTCCATACGGTTATTTATCTAAAGTCATGAGATCTAAGGCTGTTCCTTTTGATAGAATATATCAATACCTGTAAAATGATACTAATTATAAAGTAGAACGTTTTCAATATGAGCCTCAAATTTATATTTGTTTGAATCATTTCAAGTTTCTTACTACCAGAATCCTACTAAGCAATCTTTTACTTGAACTACTGAATCGTAGGTGACCTGGCGGTCTAAGGGTAAGGTGTCAGACATACTTCTATGCTGGGGGTCCGGGGTTCAATCCTCGGTCCCGGCAAAGATTTATCTGATTACCAAACCCTTCCTTAACATCTGACAAGACATCTTGTGAATGTGGGGAATGCCAGGCCTCCACCGTGGTTCGGATTCCACGTTAAATTGTAGGTCCTCCATTTCATCTCACAATCACCCTACAATTACACATTAGCGTAAGTGCGTATAACCCGAACGGGTAGTTAGACGCGGTGCTAATAATAATAATAATAATAATAATAATAATAATAACTACTGAACATTGCTCCAATATATTTACACCATAGTGTAAATAATAAATATAATCCTGGCATATTTTATTAAGGGTATAATAAGTGTATATAATATTTCTTTGGAAACCACTGTTATATTATTATTTAGCTACTAATTTGTTTAGGTTATAAGGTTCATGATGACTATTACTAGCTCTAGATCGTCTTTTAGAACCGTACAAGTTTAAATACACACAGCGTCGTAAACACAGAGCCAATAATAATTACAAAAATAAAAATTATTTTCTATAGCTGTTATTTTAAATTAATGCATTAATAATTTATATAAATTAAAATATTATATTTTCTATAAATGATCTAAAGGCCCTGGTGGTTGCTTGACACATTTCTTAGTGTTATTATAAATATTGGAAAGCATCGGATACAAAATTGGTAGAAAATGGTCGCAAAATGAATTATATTGGTCTTAGTTAACCTGATAAATTATTCATAATTTAACAAATTGCCACGAAATGTTATTAAACTACTATTTAGCCCCGCCTCTTACTACTCGTTAGGGTTATACTCTTAAGAAATAATTACACCAATGGTTTAGGAATTAGAAAGGTTGAATATGGAGGAAATGAACCCGCATTTCCGTGGAGGGAGAGTGGAATTTCTTTTTAGATAAAGCCACACCAAGTTCACTCGAGTGAGATTAGAACCTCAAGCTCCCCGTCTTCGGAAATCTAACTCAACACGATACTAGCGCGTTAGCCAACTACACCACCAAGGTAGGTTTCTCAGTGGAAGTGTTCATGTGTTCTAAAATATTATTATATTATCTATATTTTATATATATTATTTAAGATCTTCGCGCTGGTTGGAACGTGTAGAAAAAAATCTGTCTTCCATATTATTGCTTGCTGGTGATGAATATATTTTTTTGTTTGATTACCGGATGGGTGTACTGAGATATAAGTTCATAAAGGGCTAACCCTCTTTTTACACGTAAATGTTTATACAGTTCCTATAAGATTATACCTTACTAATTAACAAACAACTAGCGTATCATTATTATTATTAGCACCGCGTCTTACTACCCGTTCGGTTTATACGCACTTACGATAATGTGTAATGGTAGGGTGATTGTGAGATGAAATGGAGGACCTACAGTTTAACGTGGAATCCGAACCACGGTGGAGGCCTGGCATTCCCCACATTCACAAGATGTCTTGTCAGAGGTGAAGGAAGGGTTTGGTAATCAGATAAATCTGTGCCGGGACCGAGGATTGAACCCCGGCTGCCAGCATAGAAGTCCGACACCTTACCTCTAGACCGCCAGGTCACCTACTAGTGTATACTTTCCAGTCCACACCACCGAATGGGTGACAGGACGGGCTTATATGGTTTCTTCTTGGGCACAAGAAATGCGTTTACTGTGCGAAAGCTTTGAATATTAATGTTTAATCGCAACGGAATAGATTCCCCAGCTCATTCCAACCTTTGGAACCATGCCCTGAATATTGTATCCATTAAAGCCATCTAATTGAGGACATCCAACAACCAAAAGAGAATAATGACAGCACTTGAAATGTCATGACAAATTAAGTAGTTGTGCTGCGTGTAATCACTACTCTATCGCACCTGGATGACTATCTATGTTGCTATAATTATCGAAATTACAGTGTTGGGGACAGCCTGTCACGGTAGCCTGGACACACGTCAATAGAAAATGAATTTGGGTTTGATAATTGCTCTAGTTTCGGCAAATTTAACTGGAGCAGATATTACCCTATTAATTTCAATATATTTAATGCATATAACATCGGTGACCTGGCGGTCTATGGGTAAGGTGTCGGACTTCTATGCTGGTGGCCGGGGTTCAATCCTCGGTCCCGGCAAAAACTTATATGATTACCAAACCCTTCCTTCACCTCTGACAAGACATGTGGGGTGTGCCAGGCCTCCACCGTGGTTCGGATTCCACGTTAAACTGTAGGTCCTTCATTTCATCTCACAATCACCCTACCATCACACATTAGCGTAAGTGCGTACAACCCGAACGGGTAGTAAAACTCGGTGTTAATAATAATATAAAATTTTAAAAATTAACAAATTAGTGTTTTCAAATGTAAAATCATTGCAATTATTCATAGTTATTTGTTTACAAGTGAAGATGGGCGGAGCAAATAACAGCAAGGGTTTGAGGTAACTCAGGGACTTGTGAGGATCATTTCTCGTGTTAGTTTTTTTTTTAAAAGCTTAAAACAACCATTTTAAAAATGGCAAAGCGTGTTCTACATTAATATGTTATACAAAAATAAGAAGTCTCATATAAAATAATCAAAGTGGCCTTAACGTCACCTAAGCAACGCAACGCTACCCTAGGTCATATCTTGCTTCCCCTTCAGAACAAAACAGCTCTTATTTAAAAAAAAAATATCAGCAATTTACCGTTTTCGATATATTTTGAGGGGAAATTTTCAAATGAACTCACGGTGTATGAGATAATAGAGCTAATAATAATAACAAATATACTTAATAACAATATTTTAATTATCATTTAATTTACTAAAAAAAATACCACAAAAGTACATATTGTATTTGCTTATTAATTTATGACGCAAGTATTATTTTTATTTGCAATTTGTAAATGCTAGTTTAATTAAACGGACCAAAAAGGGTTATACTTCTGTTGTCCAAAACCCTCTGTGACACAATATATAAAACTGGTTTATTTAAGTAACAAAACCTAAGGAATAATAAACAATAACATTTATCCAATACTTTCTTCTGATAGTAATTATACAAGTAGTGTTAGCAAATAAAAGAGTTTCAAGGAAAATTAAGGAGGCATACATATAATATGGAAACCTATTTTTGGGTGCTCTAAATCAGTACAACTTATTGATAACATTTTATTAGGTTGGGACACTACACTGGTAGCACTAATAACCTGGCAGTGTTATGTATGCCTTTTCGCAGTGTATACAAACTGGCTTATCATATTTACCACCAATAAAGAAATACTTTTTAAAAACTATACATTCTACTATAAAAATATTAAATATAATGTGTATTCACACACTATGACATATGGGGTTAATTAGCTCATATTTATCAGCCTCTACGTGTATTTAATTATTAATTCTGCCACTAATAAAAAACCTGAGATTTGTCATTACATGGTTAAAACGTTCAACAGAATATCAACCTTAGCTATGTAAATAAAAAGATTATGTATTATGCATTATCAAATAATCACCTTAAACATATATAATAAGATTGTTAAATACGTTTTTTCATTTATGGTCCTAAGTATAATATATTCATTCGAGTTTTGTGAATTCCTGGAATAGTTCTTGTGGACCTCAGTTTGATATAACTGTGACGTCACAGTGAATAGAGGTACGACAAACTAGGGTCAGCCTTGAGGTCAGGGCGAGGTGGTACAACGTGTTATTATTATTATTATTATTAGCACCGAGTCTTACTACCCGTTTGGGTTGTACGCACTTACGCTAATGTGTAATGGTTGGGTGATTGTGAGATGAAATGGAGGACCTACAGTTTAACGTGGAATCCGAACCACGGTGGAGACCTGGCATTCCCCACATTCACAAGATGTCTTGTCAAGAGGTGAAGGAAGGGTTTGGTAATCAGATAAATCTGTACCGGGACCGAGGATTGAACCCCGGCCGCCGGCACACAGAAGTCTGACACCTTACCCCTAGACCACCAGGTCACCTAACCAAACTATTAATTTTGCTAAAAAATTCCCAAAATATTTGGAAATATTGACCAAAGAAAAACATTTTTAATTCTGGATCGTGAACATTTTAAACCTCGAGATTATGTTTATTCTTTGAGCTGTATGTGCTCTTTCTCTCTAAAAAAAAAGAGGGTTTTGAGTTCTGTCTGACCCCTTGCTTGTCTGTATGTCCCTGGGTTACAAGAGAAAACGATTTGATAGATTTCTTTCAAACTTTAATATTTAGATATTATATTATATTATGGTTATACCTTGAAGTGTTTTTAAATTTTTCATCTAAGAGTTCAAATTGGGGTAGATTAATGACAACTGATTTTTGAAAATCCAATTTGATTTTTTTAAACTATTATGCTTAAATGAATATTTGGCGAATGTTTTACATGATAAATTAAGCTGTAGGCCTATAATTGTTTCTTAGAACGGAAAGTTATATGTGTTTAATAGCTATTAATATTATAGTAAATAATTGCCGGGTGACATATTTTATTGGGCCACCAATAGTATTTATTAAGGTATTCAATTATAAATATATCCAAACGAATCACAAACCACTCATTGAAATACTTTAAATGATTTTTATGTTACGATTGTGTATGTTTGGCATAATTTAGAGAGATAAGTTTATCCAAAGTATTTGGGGGAGGGGGGTATCTCCACAAATTTAGAGTACAAAATCAATTTTAATAAAGTATTATATGAAAATATTAATTAACTTAATTATTACTAACTTAAAAATTAGTATTGTTAATAAGAATGAATAGTATGTAATATTTTTAAATAAATGTTTGCAAATTATATAATTTAAAAAACTCTAAGTTAAAATTTCGTATTTGTTCTAGACCAGAAAAATCTACGAATCATATGTCCTAATACAAAGAGTTATTTATTTGAATACATTTCTTGTGATCTTTTTTAACCATAGATTCTGTGAAATCGGGCCACAAAATACCAAGTTTCTAATAAAATATATTGTCATATCCAATGGATATTCAGAATACTCTTAGTTAGCCTATAGGTCATAGTCATAAAATGATTGATTTTTATTTGTGGCTCTTATTGACTTAATAAATAATCTAGAAAACTTTAACATTTTCTTACATATTTAATGTGGCTGACACAAAATTTTGTTTCGTAAAATTTAGCTTTGAGCAGCAATATAGGCCTGCATAATATGTCCCTTATACCATTTTTCCAACCAAGTCTTATTACCTTCTTGGGCTATCTGCATTCAATTATACTTATTGAGTAGCTGGAGTTAAAGATATAATCTGAATTAAATGTACCCACATTTGCGTGGATTGTGGTTGGGAAACAATATAGGAACACACTCTCATTGTATCAATCCGAAATTCGAACCTTGACCTCACTCTAACCAGTTCACCAGTTTCACATTTGAATTGTCACACGTTTCTCAGCTAAATTTGAATTACGTTGAAAACGGGAAAAAACAAGTGGCAGATAACATTTTCCATGCCAGGCATTAGCAAAAATCAGGTTGGGTAACCACTGCACTACTACTACAACAAGGTATTGAAAGTAGACCATCTCCATCAACACCTTTAGAAAATCAAAAAACATACTACAGTATCATACTCTGAAAATTGAAAAATGACACCTGGACACGGCAATCGAACCCGGGATCTTCGGCTTAGTACGCCAATGCTCTTACCACTGAGCTATCCAGGATTCGTCCCGTGCCCATGGCCATTCTTCACTCTTCACTCATAGTTTAAGGCAAAGTCTAAGATGGACGTGCGGAAGTCGTCAGCTTATAAACATGTGTGTTGTCTGATGGCTGGGATCTTAGATAATCACATGTTTATAAGCTGACGACTTCCACACGTCCATCTTAGACTTTGCCTTAAACTATGAGTGAAGAGTGAAGAATGGCCATGGGCACGGGACGAATCCTGGATAGCTCAGTGGTAAGAGCATTGGCGTACTAAGCCGAAGGTCCCGGGNGCTGCGTTGTCTGATGGCTGTGATCTTAGATAATCACATGTTTATAAGCTGACGACTTCCACACGTCCATCTTAGACTTTGCCTTAAACTATGAGTGAAGAGTGAAGAATGGCCATGGGCACGGGACGAATCCTGGATAGCTCAGTGGTAAGAGCATTGGCGTACTAAACCAAAGGTCCCAAGTTCGATTCCCGTGTCCAGGTGTCATTTTTCAATTTTCAGAATATGATATCTAAGAGGGACTATCCCCACTAAAATGCATTAACAATAATTTCGGCTATTTGTTTCATTTACTACAGTAACTAAGAATGTAAATGGTAATGTAATTGTACATTCAGAGGGTTCAACAACAAATCCTAACCAGCCATTTCCAACATTTACTCATGAAGATTTTCAGAAACAGCAATTGTAAAATGAACCAACCATAATTCAACTAAATTTTAATGATCCCACAACATGGTCTTATTTCAATGACCATGTGAGAAGTTTATTAGTTGAACATGGTCCAGAACAAAATAAAACTGGTACATTTATTTTTTCAATTAATGCAGAAAAAAAATACATATTACCGGGAGTTGGTACCATAAAAAGCTTTTGAACGGAGAAAGTGTAGAGTAAAATTGGCTAATTTATAATGAGGAGAAAAAATATATTTACAGCTTCCCCTGCATGATATTTAGAGCTTCCCCTGAATGCTATTTACAGCTTCCCCTGCATGCTAATTACAGCTTCCCCTGCATGCTATTTACAGATTCCCCTGCATGTTATTTACAGCTTCCCCTGCATGCTATTTACAGCTTCCTCTGTATGCTATTTACAGCTTCCCCTGCATGCTATTTACAGCTTCCCCTGAATGCTATTTACAGATTCCCCTGCATGCTATTTACAGATTCCCCTGCATGCTATTTACAGCTTCCCCTCCATGCTATTTACAGATTCCCCTGCATGCTATTTACAGATTCCCCTGAATGCTATTTACAGATTCCCCTGCATGATAATTACAGCTTCCCCTCCATGCTATTTACAGATTCCTCTGCATGCTATTTACAGCTTCCCCTGCATGCTATTTGGCAAGCATATAATTTCATGCTTGGAAAATCCAAAAGTAGGATTTTCTGACTGGAAAAAATCACCCCCTGAATTCCAGAGCATGAAAATTCTGTAGAGAACTATGAATGCTAGGTTACTTGGAAAATCTTTGAAAAAAGGATTAAAGAGGGCAGTACAATTAATACCTAACTAAAGTAAATGGTCATAAAAGAAAAAGAGAAATGATGGTACATTCTCAAAATTATTGTTGATTGCATTTTGTTTTGTGCAGCCAACAACTTGGCTTTTCGAGGTTCAAGTGTAAATACACGCGAGGCCAATAATTGTGGAATTTTTTCAAAAATTTGCTTGAGTTTGTTTCTCATTATGATAAACAACTAAATAGTATATTACCTTTAGCAAAGAAGAAAAAGAGGGAATTCCAAATTACTTTTCTCCAACAATTCAAAACGCGTATCAATTTAATAGGTGACTCTGTACGCCAAGAAATATTAAAATATATAAAAAAAGCAAAATATTTCTCAATTTAATTTGATTGTACATCAGATGTATACAAACAATTAACAGCCATTCACGTTTTATGCCATGTGCTGCTCATTCATTGAGCTTGGTCGGTGTTCACGCTGCTGGAGTCTCTCCAGATGCTATCACATTTTTTGGAACAGTACAAGAACTCTACAAATTATATGCTTTCAATGTCAAAAGGGGGAAATATTATCCAACAAACTTTCTACCACTCTCAAGCGTCACTGTGACACCAGATGGGCATCCAAATATTCTGCCATTCGTGTACTTTATTTACGGTTTAATTTATCTGCTTACCAAACCTTTCCTTCACCTCTGACAAGACATCTTGTGAATGTGGGGAATGCCAGGCCTCCACCGTGGTTCGGATTCCACGTTATCACAATCACCCTACCATTACACATTAGCGTAAGTGCGTATAACCCGAACGGGTAGTAAGACGCGGTGCTAATAATAATAATATACGGTTTGATAAAGTCGTTGAGGCCTCAGAGGAGATTTCTAACAACCCTCAATTCCATGACCATTTATCAGTGGTTAAAAATCTTCATAAACAAATTAATTTTAAGTTTGTTTGTTCCTCTGTTATGTGGGACATAATACTAAATCAGATTTCCCGCGTGAATGAACAGCTACAGCACAAAGATATGTCCATGGACCGCGCAGTTAGTCACTTGACTGGATTGAAAGATGATTTACAAGACATCCGAGATACAGATATTGATGTTATACTGGAGGAAGTATCGAACATCTGGGCTGAACCATCTCTTGAAACTGACTGCTTCTTCGAGGAGAAAAGGGCAAAGAAGAGGAAAAGACTGACTTTGGAAAGTGGAGACACTGTTTTGACAAGAAAACAAAGGTTCTGTACGGACTTTCATGTTAATTTGGAAAACATCTTAGAACAGATTTAATGGTGTTTAAAATGTTCTAGTGAAGTGTTAGATGACTTTAATTTTTTTTAACGGGCAAGAAATTCCAATTTATGGCTGTAGAAGATTGAAAAGTTAGTGCAACATGCTTAGCAAATAATTATGATAAGGATCTGTATGCTTATAAAATAGAGAGGGATATAGCTAGTTCTAAGTTTCAGGCCAGTTCTGTATTTGAAAGAGTCAGGATTCTTCAAAAGCAACCTCTCTTGACCTATTAAATTTAATCTACAAAATGTCCATAGGCAAATCTTATCCAAACTTAGTAATTGCTTCCTAATTATTTTTAAAATTGCCAGTTACTAATGCGTCTGGTGAACGAGGTTTTAGTAAGCTAAATATAATAAAAATTACTTAATGTCATCAATGGGTTAAGACAAGCTAACACGCCTGGCAATTATATATCAATAGAAAAAGATATTGCTTAAAATATTAACGATTATGAAATAGTAAAAGATTTTGCTACTGTTAAAGCTAGAAAGGGTAAAATTAAGTATAAAATAAATCTGTAGATATTTTTAAATAATATTACTTAAACATTTTTTCATAAGTGATTGAGGTAGCAATTAATTACAAACTAAAAGTATTCCTCATTCAATTCAAAATATTTACAATTTTTTTCTTTACAACGCTTATTTAAGCTCATATAATCAGTACAGGCAATTAAATAAGATTATCTATTGAAGTTAATATAACTTTTAATATAAAATATTAAATAATAATAAACATGTAATGCATAGAATTAATTATTTTGTTATTATTTAATATAAATGAGCAAATCATAAACGGGTCAATAATTGGAAGCCACAATACAGGTATACAATAATATCTGACACAATCACCTGCTCCAATATTACTGGTCGCAAACGGGGTGGTTGGANCAATCGGACAACTCCTGTATCATTGTAACATATCTAACAATCAACAAAGATAAAGATCCTCTATGAAAAATAAACCTCATATAACATAGTTTGTATTTATTTAACATTCAACATATTATTATTATTATTATTAGCACCGCGTCTTACTACCCGTTCGGGTTATACGCACTTACGCTAATGTGTAATGGTAGGGTGATTGTGAGATGAAATGGAGGACCTACAGTTTAACGTGGAATCCGAACCACGGTGGAGGCCTGGCATTCCCCACATTCACAAGATGTCTTGTCAGAGGTGAAGGAAGGGTTTGAAATAAAGATTTATTGATTTCCTGAAATACCGTAGCTGTGATCTTAATTAGTAAGTTTTTTTAATTCAAAATTATATTTATGAACAAATCATGGTAAAAATTTGCGTTTAATTTAATACATTTTTTAGAGTTTAGCCAATTAAAAAAGTAAAATCGTTATGGTGTAGGCATACAATGTGTAGAGTTTTGAACTTACCTAAGCCATCGGCCGAGTTTGTAAAATACATATATACACTAGGCACTACTGTCAAATATTGTGTAAGGTATCATGTGTAACAATCATGAATGTAATTATTTATCTGCTGCCATAGATCAGTCATTGCAGGAACTAGGAACATTTAGCTAAATGGTGTTCTAGCAGCGACAAGCGTTGATACTGGCAGACTATTCCGCCGTATAACATTAGTATTGTGAGGCCTCAGGCACTATTTTACAAAATCACGATCTTGTTTCTCCCTTGAAACGTCATCACTCCGCCTATATGCACCGAATATTCCAAAAAAAGTCAAAAATATTTTCAGAATGTGTTTTATTGAAAATGTTTGGCAAGATATTTACTTGCTAGCATTGGATAGCTGTGCAATGTACATAACAGTAATATTAATATTGGTTGATTGGATAGCTGTGCAATGTACATAACAGTAATATGAATATTGGTTGATTGGATAGCTGTGCAATGTAAATAATAGTAATATGAATATTGGTTGATTGGATAGCTGTGCAATGTACATAAAAGTAATATTTAATATTGGTTGATTGGATAGCTGTGCAATGTACATAACACTAATATTAATATTGGTTGATTGGATAGCTGTGCAATGTACATAACAGTAATATTAATATTGGTTGATTGGATAGCTGTGCAATGTTTATAACAGTAATATGAATATTGTTTGACTGGATAGTTGTGCAATGTACATAACCAGTAATATTAATATTGGTTGATTGGATAGCTTTACAATGTACATAACAGTAATATGAATATTGGTTGCATTATTTTATCTCAAAAAATTCACTGGTAGACTATAACAATTTAAAAATGTCATTTCCTTTAATTGTATATGAAAATTTTTCAAAAATTATAAGGTTTTGCTGAAAAGTTTTCCGATGTAAAACATGATTTTGTAGCTTGGCAAACCTTTTACATTTTCAATGTTGTTTAAGGGTAATGAATTATTACAGTGATCAACTTTTACAAATATTTGAAAATCTGCGACGACCGTCTTTGACTTGTGAGTTTGGCACCACATTATGACAGCAGACAATGAAATAATTGTACTGCAGGAAATTGTTTTCCATTCAAGTGAAACAGTGAGAAATGTTCTTCTGATGAATCTAGAGAAGCTGAACAGGGCCTTGGAACTAGAGTATTTTACGTAACTGGTACTACGGATGAACCAAGATTATGATATAAATATGACAGCTACCAATGAGAGCGAACTGGGTAGTATGGGCTGACCCAGACCCAGAAAAGTGCAGGGTGGACCAAATAAAACCGGTTCCAAGAAATAAATCTGTATTAAATAGTATCAATGCACATTTTAACGCATTTAAATAAATCAATGGTAATATTAAAAATAGGCTACCTTTAAATTTATTGTTTCCTTGTCTATAATTCATTATTATTTTATATAGATTTTAATTGAACAGCGCGTTTTCCTTTTGGAGGAAGAAAGATTTGAAGAGAAATATCCTCGTTCCTGCAAGATCAACAATTAAAGATTTAGTGAAAAAGTGGTGACCAACAGGCCATGTTGTCGATGCAAAGAGAGAGAAACAACCAACTTTATCAACACCAGAGGCTGTCACTGCCATAACAGACCCTATTGGAAGTAATACCAACCGGTAAACACGATGATTAGCCCAGAAGACAGGAGTTTCACAATCGTCGTGCTGGCGTACACTTCACGGATTGTAAATGAAACCCTATCCTGTGAGTGTGTTGCATGAATCTAAACAACATGATATAAAAAACGTTAGAATTACTGCCAGTGGCTCTTCAAGAACATCATCGAAAGATTCCTAGACCCATTTATATTCATTTCAACAGATGAGTCATGGTTCTATTAATCAGGATACGTAAATTCTCTGCACTGGGCCGCTTCAAACCTACACGATCACCATCAGAAACATCTTCATGATTTAAAAATGTACGTTTGGTGTAGAGTTTCTGTTAACTGGATCATCGAACCAACAATATTTGAGGAGATTGTTAATACAGACGTCTATTTACGGTCGTACTAATAGTTTGCAGCCCAGTTGACTCCGGGAGAACTGTAATATGCCTACTTCCAAAAAGATTAAGTGACTTGCCCTACTTAGTACCATTGCACACGTACCGATAGTATCAGTGTCGGTGGTAGTGAGATTCCGTGTAATCTTATGGCCCTGTTGCACACGTACCGATAGTATCAGTGTCGGTGGTAGTGAGATTCCGTGTAATCTTATGGCCCTGTTGCACACGATACCGACACGACAGCATTATCGTGACGACTATCTAATTGTCGGTGGACCCCTCGATATAAATACACCGATATCAGTGAGCAGAACAGGTGTTCACTAGTCTGCATCTGTCATCTTGCATTGACGCTGGAGGTGAGGAGCCAAACGATTCAACATGTAGTCAAATGTAGAAGTACAGTACTCATTCTAAGGTAGTTAAAGAATTTCCCCTCATCCTCTGGGAATCTCCCAAAAAGAGTATAGTAAGTGCCTTCAAGAGTCCTTGCGGCTACTATAGGATGCACCCAAAACCTCTTCTTCTCTGGTTTTGGCGTCGTCTTCTCCGGAGATGAAGACCACACAACAAAAGAAACCTCCTATTCCTCATGGTAGCCTGGTTGTTTGCTCGCCACCGTCCACAAAAGTGCCTATGCCTCTCAAGCACCGATAGCGATATTGTCGTTGTGTGTGCAACAACCCACGCCGGTATCGGTGCTAACAACGATAATATCGGTACGTGTGCAACAGCACTTATGATCGGTCTCTTGCTCGAATCCACAGCGATCTTACGGAGGAAAGAACAATCGGTTAGGACTTGTAGGCAGCCCCTCTCTCCAGACTTATCTCCGTGGGAATTTTACCTCCGGGGCTCCCTAAAAGCGAAAGTCTACCAGAACACCCATGAACTTTGAGAGTCTCGTGAATAAAATACGACAAGATAACGTTCAAATATTTGATTTGATTTGATCCTACATTTAAAAAATATATATACAGAAAAATTAATAGAGGAATCTTTCGATTAAAATGCAGCATAAGCTACTGAGTAAACAAGGAAATAGTCAAATAAAACCTCATTTACTCCCTGTATATTAATTACTAGACCCTTCTGCCCCCCACCACCCCCTCCTCGCATTATTTTCAACACACACATTGAAGAATCATCATAGACTCTACCATAAAATATAAGTGACTATCGACATTTTTATGAGGAATAAATTAAATTTTCAAAACAAAATATAGCCTATGTTACTCGCTGAAAATGTAGCTTTATATTGGTGAAATAATTTTTTAAATCGGTCCAGTAGTTTTTGAGTTTATCCATTACAAACAAAAAAACAAATTTTTCCTCTTTATAATATTAGTGTAGATTCAAACATTTATAAGAAGACTAGAAATTTAAAGTTTGGCTCTCTGATATGTCTTAAAAATGGTGTTTATAAAAGTTCAAAAATCCAACACCTTAGCTTCGTATAGTTATCGTGTCTGCCTACAGACCTAAGGGTACCGGTTTTAAATCCTGGAATGGCCTAAAAATGTATCATTGGTGAGATTTGGGTCTACCCTCTCACAGTCATAGACAGGCTTAAAAACTAAAAGCGCAAAAGAATGTTAAAATAATTGAAAGTACTTCACAAAAGCAGTAATATCGGCGAATGAGAACCAAATGCTACTCATATTTCGTACAAAATACTTTTTCAGTAAACTTTTCATTTTGGTTTTATTTTTATCACCAAGTTTTACTAGCCGTTGGGGTTGATAACTTTTTAATATTTAATTGTAAAATAAACAAAATTATTTTAATCCTGATAATATAATAGTTTTTTTAAATATGACCAAGTAATGTTTATTAATTTCTAATACTTACCTATTTAATGGTATTAGGAGCTCAAGAGTTAGTGGCCGCCCTTACTTAAGTACGCCACATATTCTTATATTGAGCTAGTTCTATCCAGTCCACCTCATTACTCATGAGATTGACATGTAAAGATATATATTTGTTTTTGGGGTAGAAATTCAGCTTGTAGTTTACTGATGACCTTTTTTCGAAATATTAATATTTTAAAAGATGCCTTTATTAATTTGGTTAAAATTGGATAGTTGTTAAGCTTTTTGCATTATAAATAATTATATTTATTTGTTTGAAAAAATAATTTGGTAATAGTAGTTAACTAATTATTGAATTTTGTATATTTAGATTTTTTTGAAAATGGCTCTAATAATTAGGTTAAAAACTGAAAAAGGGGGACTATTCTGCACTATCCATCTTAATGTATCTTTATTTACCTAAAATAAATTAATCTAAAGGTTGTTTAACTACGATAAATGTTATAAAGTTTGGGTTCTTTTGAAATTGATCTTGAAAATTGAATTCAAATTATTAGTTTTTATGATAAAACGATAACAGATAATTTTAGGGTAGATTACAAATAATTTATTTTTGAGAATTTTAATTTTGTTAAATAGCTATATTTGAAAAGTTTGGTTTAAAATTTATAATTAAAGAATTTTTATTGTGACTAACAAGATGAATTGTTTGTTTTGATAAGGAAAACATACCTAAGGATAGTTTACTCAAATCCTACTTTTGAAAATTTTGAAATTTATCTTTGAAGCTGTAATACTTACACAATATGAGAAAATTTGTGTGATTATGTCATACCATTTATTTACTCTATTATCAAATGTATTTATCTAATTTAATTGTTATGTTTATTTTATTTTAATCACTTACCTGTAGCTAAAAATATAATGGAAGTTACTATTGGTGAAATGTTCGCGTGACCCACTTCGGTGGCCACATGGTCTAAAACGCTACTCTCGCAGTAGACTAGACCGCCGGGGACGGGGGGAGATCGAGGTAGAGAGTAATGGAGGTTTTCCAAAATGATTTTTCCCTCTCCCTTCTAGCAGATGTGGGTGCATTTCCTATAAATATAACATTCCTAAACCCTAAAACCATCAGCGTAATTAGTAAATAAGAGTATAACCTGAATGGGTAGTAAGACAGTGCTAAAGTTAATAGTTTCACATCAAATTATTTATTTTGACCACTCAAGTTTTTTTACACAAAATATAGATATTGTTATTGTCTTCACACTATTTCCCAAACATCTTTTTTTTCATAAAAAATATATTCCGGTCCATGCAATATGTATTCCATATACCTTTTCATATTAGTAAATATATTTTGTTAGGGCTGATTGTATAAAGTACACGTAATTTTCTGGATCCTTATTATACACTGGCTACCCATCGCATCCGCTTCGGTGGCCACATGGTCTAACGCGCTACTCTTGCAGTAGACTGGACTGCCGATGACAGGGAGATCAAGGTTTTGATTAAATAATTGATTTGGATAAGGATTCATATCATGATACGGATATAATCACTTTTTGTCCGCATCCGTGTTTTAGTTGACTAATTTCAACAAAAAAACGTTTATTGTAACATAACTATAATAATTACATATATTGTCTCGCGGACTTTTTTGTTCACATTAGTGAGAACGTTCAATATTAATAGTATTTTTTTAATGTAATACCAATAATTTTGCAGCGCACGTGGAGAAAGAATATTTTAAGGAAATTTTTTATACCTTGTATAAAACTATCGACATTTTTTATGAGGAATTAATTAAATTTTCGAAATAAAATATAGCCTATGTTACTCGCTGATAATGTATCTTTATATTGGTGAAAGAATTTTTAATATAGGTCCAGTAGTTTTTGAGTTTATCCATTACAAACAAAAAATCGAATATTTCCTTTTTATAATATTAGTGTAGATATATAAAGTAAAATATTTTTATTTAAAGGGTCTATGTATACTTAAAGATCATCTCTAAAACTGTATTCACAACTAAATCTTATATTTGTTTAACTAATCTAAAATTCGCATTTGTAAAATTGATTAAATTATTTTAGTTTTACTTTGTAAAACAGTTTTTAAATTTTTATATTATTGTGCCTCAAAGGTCTTACAAGTCAAATGGAAACATATTTATATGCGAGATCAACATTTTCTTAGGTTTGGGACCACATCGACTATTAAAACCATCATAATCTTGAGGCCAAAAATTTCCATGATTGCTATCATTTCTTTAGCCCATGATAATATTTTTAATCAATACTATTCTAAATAATGTTAAGTTCAGTAAAATTAGATAGTTTAAAAACAACAAAAATTGGTATGTGTTCAATTGTCAAGATTTACTATTACTAACCCGCCTCGGTGGCGTAGTTGGCTAACGCGCTTGTCATGTTGAGCTCGACGACTGAGGATGGGGAGATCGAGGTTCGAATCTCGGTCGGGGGTAACTGGGGGTGGTTTTTCCTAAATGGTTTTCCACTCTCCCTCCACGGAAATGCGGGTTCAGTTCCTCTAATTCAATCTTCCCAATTTCTAATCCAATAGAGTAATTAGTACTTAAAGCGTATAGCCCGAACGGGTAGTAAGACGAGGTGCTAAGTATTATTATTATTATTATTAGATAATGGTCATCCAGTGTTCGGGTTCGGCTTAGACGCTAATTTGTTTTTGAATACAATATTATGAACTATTTATTCAATGTGAACAGTTATTAAGACGAGGTGCTTAAAGAATACAAAAACATTTTCAAATAATGTGGTAAAAAAATCAATTATGTGCCCACCACGCTCAACGAGTATATTTTAAAAATTGGTTTGAATCGATAAGTATTTTTCCTGCTCCTACGGTCAACTTTAAGACTCAGTTTATTTTTATAAATAACATTTTAAATGGGTGACCTGGTGGTCTAGGGGTAAGGTGTCAGACTTCTGTGCTGGCGGCCGGTGTTCAATCCTCGGTCCCGGCAAAGATTTATCTGATTACCAAACCCTTCCTTCACCTCCGACAAGACATCTTGTGAATGTGAGGAATGCCAGGCCTCCACCGTGGTTCGGATTCCACGTTAAACTGTAGGTCCTTCATTTCATCTCACAATCACCCTACCATTACACATTAGGGTAAGTGCGTATAATTCGAACGGGTAGTAGGACGCGGTGCTAATAATAATAATAATAATAATAATAAATATAGTAATTATTCATTTAAAGATACAGTGGAGCGTCGTTAATCCGGATCGATCGGGACCGGGACCCATCCGGATTACTGAATTGTCCGGATTTTCAAATGTGCTTTCAATAACTGTATACATACGAATACGTGTGGTTTTTCTTTTCTGTGAACCTTCTTCAGAATCTAGTTTTGAAGCAAAACGTTGCAAACTGTCTTTCTTTGCTTTAATGCCACTATTGGTTGAAATTCCCACACCATATATTTTAGCGAGAGATGCACCACTTCCCCCTTTAGACAGTCTTCATAGAATTTCTAACTTATCCTCTATAGATAAGAATGTATGATTCCTTTCATTTGATAATGATGTCATGATTAACAAAGTAAGAATATGTTCCGTATTAACTCGCACACTAAAACGTCACAAGGCAACTATACCACTGCTGTAAAGTTTGTAAATGATAGCACAGAACTGAGCCGAGCACGTGACCAAGGCGAGCCTCCCCAACCTGCTCTCACCACCGATCCAGATTTGCGACGCTCCGGATTTTTGACGTCCGGATTTCCGACGCTCTACTGTATATAAAAAAATGATAGAAAACTAAACAAAAATTCTAATCTAAGGAAATTGAAGTAAAAATATTTCGGCTTTATTTAGTAGAATTTAATTTTGAATATTTTAATTATTATCAAAATAGTGCGAGGCTGAAAATGAGATAGCTGTCATTATATAAATGAATTAGTATGATAAGTAAAAGTTATACAAAGTCTTCTTTCTAGATATTATAAATTCCTTTTCACCGGTGAAATCCGATTTCGAATCTATAGAACGGTTTTATCACAATCTATTTTTTGGTAATATCATGTTTTGTGTGTGAACGAGTGTTGACCGGCCCCTTAACAATATATCACATGGAAATTGGTCACATTGTTTAAGGTGTCACCCTCGTGTTGATCTGGATTATTGGCGAAAAGAATATCGGGGCTAGAATCCTGGTTGAATGTTCTGAGTATGGATTCTTCAAATGGTTTTTCACTCTCCCTGCAAGAAATTGCGAGTACATTTCATCTAAATGCATACCTTACTCATGCCCTCATTCCTAGCATAATTAAAATATTCTTATAACCTGTTAGATAATAGGGGTTTGTCTAAAATACAAAATATCAAAACAAATATTAAGCAATTAATTATTTAATTACACCACATTAAAACTAATATTCTCAATAGCTAGAATTTATCATATTTATCAATAGGCTGCAAGAATGTGTATCTGTGAGCAGATAGTATTTCTGAAAGAATTTCGAGTAACTAGCAAGAAACAACCAGATTATCTTAAAAACCCTAACCCTACCAGTCTCATCCATTCGTCACCACACACACACATATGCAGCTGTGACGTAAGAGAAAGGGGGGGGGAGGATTTAAACCGTTGTTGCTTCGAGGGCATCCTTGCCATCTTTTTCAGATCATCCCCCCCCCCCCCCCCCCCCCCCC
>CABFVX010002633.1:12894-24259 GCA_902151425.1 Timema shepardi | reverse complement strand
AAAAAAAAAAAAAAACTAGGCTTGCTTAGAACTAATTAGAAAAAAGGTTAGTAGGAAGGAGAGGGGTTCCTATAAGATATAATGACATTTAAATTCTTCCATCATTTGTCCACTGTTGTTGACGAGGGAGACCGGGGCCGAACATGAAGACACAGCACGTCTGTACACTTTCAGCGATTATTTGGTGCTGCATCGTGAACGGGCAACATGTCGAGAGCCACGCGGTCGAGGATGAGGAACCCAGGGACATGGACGACGACTCCTCCTCGTCGTTCTTGGGCGACTTCTCTTATGGGTTCCGTATTTACAGCGAGTGTAGCCGAGAGGACTTGAGTCCGTGTCTAAAGTTGAAACTCGTGGCGGCCATGGACCGCGCGGCGAGGAGCTACCTCAAGGGCGTGAGGGTTCTCGACGGCGTCGCATTTGTCCGCGACCCTGCGGCGTCAAACGCCGAGACGTCGAGGCCATGGATTAATGAAGGGGAGCTTGAGGCGACCCTACCGAGGTCTTTGGAAGACAAAGAGGACACACTGAATGGACTCATCATAGAGAGAGTTGTCGGTTTCTTCAGGACACACTCTTTGCAACTCGAGGAGTCGCAGAGGAGTTTATCCGATGAAGGTGAATAAAAACCAAGATATAGCACCCATAAAAATAATCCTAGACATTAATCCAGTATTCCACTATACAATCATTCAGTTCATATTGTGCTTACTATCTTAATATTTAATTTTAAAATTATTATTATTATTAGCACCGTGTCTTACTACCCATTCGGGTTATACGCACTTACGCTAATGTGTAAAATGGTAGGGTGATTGTGAGATGAAATGGAGGACCTACAGTTTAACGTGGAATCCGAACCACGGTGGAGGCCTGGCATTCCCCACATTCACAAGATGTCTTGTCAGAGGTGAAGGAAGGGTTTGGTAATCAGTTAAATCTGTGCCAGGACCGAGGATTGAACCCCGGCAGCCAGCATAGAAGTCTGACACCTTACCCCTAGACCGCCAGGTCACCCCAAGATTATTTTTCAAACATAATTAAATAAATGCATCCTATAATCATTCACGCCAGATATAGAACTTCTTACCGGTAAATCATTGCCTTGGTAAATTTCTAGATTTGAGTTGAATTCCAATGATAAAATATACTATAGTTAAACTTTTTAATAATCTATTAATACATAACTTTATTTCAAATTCTCTTTAAACACATGATTAAATGTTTTCCTTACCGATATAAACATGATAAATTGTTAATGAAACAACCATCAAAATGTGTGCGTAATCTTATCTATATTCAAGTCAATCCCATCAGTAGATAGGATTTGTTTTCTAAAGTAGAATCTACACCCAAAGTTTTGACCTATGTAATATTAAAGAGTATTAAATATTTTAGGCTGTTCGCTACAAAATGCGAAAACCACCTGTTTTATTATTAAATAAATAATGACTCGTTAAAGAAAAACCTTTGTATTATACTATCTCGGAATATTGGTAAATATAATATATATACATATGAGGAAGTATTTGTATATTATATAAAACATTATAATGTATGTAAGAGAATGTATTTATTTATATGTATACAAATATACATTCTCTTAAATATATAAGAGAATGTATTTACATACATATTTATGTGTATGTGTTTGCGTTTGTGCTTGCATATATGTGTGTGTGTGTGTGTGTGAATATTCTTCTTCAATACTTATAAATATATATTCTATCTAGTAATAGAAATGTATGAAAGTGAGTGTCTACACACATACATTTATAAAGCATTATAATATATTATTTTCATACATTTATAGATGAAATGATTAACATACTTGTGTTTACACATGTTCATGTGTGTATGTGTATTTATATGTTCACAATGTTTCATACTTAAATGAGATGGGGATTCAATTCTTACTAGATAGTTATATATATTGTGTGCACTTACTTACTCCTGTAAGTTTGATAGTATTTATTTGCCATTAATAATAATTTAGTTGTTATTTTATAATTAATTAATATATTTATTATTTTATACTTACACAAATAATTTAACTAGAATATGCATATTATTTATGAAACTCACATATCGACCTAAATCTTTGATGCTTTATTTTTGATCAGTTTGATAATATTTATAGATGTCATTCAAAGTAAAACTGAAAAAAATAATTTGCAAAGAAAAACTTTACTTTTATTAGAGTAGTTTGCACTTCAAAATTTAATTAAGAAAAAAACCCATTCAATCCGACTTATATACGTTAGGGGAGGGGGGTGAAGTTATGTAGAAGTATTCCATCATCTCTCTCCAAGCAAACGTTGGTGCATTTACTGTCTACCCGAGGTCTATTCGTATAATTACGCTAATAGGTTAAGAGGAAGAAGCCGTGACTAGAGTAGGCGTGTCCGTATTTAGCGAGAAGTATATTGATAGCAAGGTATACGAGATATCCTCAATCTAAGGACTGGGATCCAAACCCTGAGCTCCACGTCCTCATCTACTTCCCCTAGAAGAGACTAACGCCTTTAACCATGTGTCAATTTGTGTGTGCTTGGAATAGTTATCTATTAGGGGTATTTAACAGGTTATTTTCAAAGCCACTGCTTATATTATCACACGACTCACAAACAAGCATAAAAATTGTAAGACAGACTCATCACCCCATTAACTCATTACAATTTAAGGGGGAACCCTGGTAATTAGTTCTAACGTTCTGAAAATAGAGCTATTAGCTTTTAATTAAATATGAAAATGCACTGCTAACTGATCTAGGTAGATTAACAGGTAGTACCTGTTAAAGTAAGTGTTAAGGTATATTGTTAATTGTATATTTTCTTGGCTATGAATATTCAAATAAATAATGGTATAAAATAAGTGACTAAAATCAAGACATTTTATTTCAAAAGTTTATTACTGATTAATACATATATACATGCTTTACATTTATTTAATTCATCCCTAGAAGACATGTTAGTTAATTTAACTCCTAGATTAATCATACATACTTATTTATGTACATATTACTCAGTATTAAAGTCTTATGAACAGCATAATATACTATAAATCATTCAATAGAGTAGCATTATTAATACAACAGTTTTATTATTATAAATTAATATATAATTTGTCTTCTCTCTGTTCATAAAATTTCAATTATTATTGAAACTAGATATCAAACTGAATTAGATCAGCTATCAAAATGGCATAGAGTATTTACCTTTATCTTGATTGTTTTAACAGTGAAAATACTGAATTTAAATACAATTTCGCAACTGGTGATTAATATAGACGGATTATTATAAAGCCATTTAAATGACTTTTGTTTCCTGGCTTACAAGTAGTGCATATTATTTTTAGTGATTCAATTAAATTAGGAAACATTCTCTCAAACCACGTTTCTCTTTGTATCAGATAATTATTTCAGTTAATATTTCAAAGTTGTATCAGCCAATCCAGTTACACCCTCCAGTGAATCCAGGGCCAGAGAGATCCAAACCAGTTTTGGTCCACAGACATCTATTTCGCACCCAAGACTCGTCAGATACAGGGTGGTATGCGATAGCGAGTTGAATGCTTGTTAAGTATCAAACAGCCAAAGCTATTATTTATATCACCCGCCTCGGTGGCGTAGTTGGATAACTCGCTAGTCGTGTTGAGCTCGACTACTGAGGACGGGGAGATCGAGGTTAGAATCTCGGTCGGGTGAACTGGAGGGTGGTTTTTCCTAAATGGTTTTCCACTCTCCCTCCACGCAAATGCGGGTTCACTTCCTCTAATTTCACCTTCCCAAATTCCCAATCCATTAGAGTTATTAGTACATAAAGCGTATAACCCGAATGGGTAGTAAGACGCGGTGCTAAATATTAATATATTATTTATATCATATTCTGAAAATTGAAAAATGACCCCTGGACACAGAAATCAAACCCGGGACTTTTGTCTTAGTACGCCAATGCTCTAACCACTGAGCTATCCAGGAATCGTCATATTTGTTAAGTGTTAGTTTATTGTTAGTTGAGTTTAGTGAATAAACTGTCTTGTCAAGACAATCGCGTTCTAGCTTGATAGGAGCATTATAAGTAAGCTAGGAATTGTCACTAAAACCCCACTAAGACTACACAAGCACTCAAACAACATTAAGCCACATCATAGCTTGATAGGAGAGTTAGAAGTGAGCTAGGAATGGACAATAAGGTCCCACTAATACTACACAAGCACTCAAACAACACTCAGCCTCGGACTTGTATACTGCCTACCGTCTTTATAAGGAACTCGTGCTTTAAAGGTAGCACACTCGAGCCTATGAGGCTCATTCCAATAACAACAGTTATCATATTAATAGAGATTAGCTTTCCCCTAGGGATGGAGTCATACTCAGGGAACGATCTGGTGTACTCCTTGGTACAATGTAACATCTTAAGACTAACCATGAGCTCTGAGAGAACACGTGAGAGGGGTTATTGTGATTCATGGACATTGTATATGTTTATATTATTATTATTATCACCGCGTCTTACTACCCGTTCGGTTTATACGCACTTACGCTAATGTGTAATGGTAGGGTGATTGTGAGATGAAATGGAGGACCTACAGTTTAACGTGGAATCCGAACCACGGTGGAGGCCTGGCATTCCTCACATTCACAAGATGTCTTGTCAGAGGTGAAGGAAGGGTTTGGTAATCAGATAAATCTGTGCCGGGACCGAGGATTGAACCCCGGCCGCCAGCATAGAAGTCTGACACCTTACCCCTAGACCGCCAGGTCACCTATGTTTATATTGTACTAAATATTGAAACTACCTCTAGTCCAGTCCAAAGCGAGATAATACAAGTAAATTTTTTTAAAGTTCTTTTTTTAACTTTTGTCTTTTTCAAATTAAAAATCTATCCATATTTTGTAAAATAAAATTAAATAAAAAAATATATATGTTATAATAATATATATTCTGGCACATCATATTATATACAGTTTAATTTCATTAGGAATACCTATATTTAGGGACACCGACTTTTAGCGAGCAGTGTTTTTACGAAATGTTTGAAAAAACCGTTTTGAAAGCACTAAAACTGGTTTCAAGTTCAAAGAAATCATTAATATATATTTTTGAGTTCATTAAATAAAACGATAATCGAAGAAATCGAAGACTTTCAACGAAATATTATTATTCGTATTTTAAAACGAGATTCGTGTTTTCTAGGCAAAATCCAGCGTGTTTGTTAAAACACGAATAACATTAACGACAATGTTGATTTCGATTGCCGTAAAATTAATACAGTAACGGTCAAGTTCACATTTACTCAGCCCTTACCATCAATGCCAATCAATTTCAAGGACTAGTCGATGCACAAACACTGGACTTGCAAAGCTGTATCGTAATATTATTCTCTTCTATGAAGACTTGAAAATAATATACCCCAAACCCCTGTGTTTATTATATTCACTTTCAAATATAATGATAAAATATTAATTATGTATCTATTTGTATAGTTTAAAAGTAATCATGAATTAGTTTTATTCAATGGATTATAAATTATGCTCTATTTTATTCCCTTTTAGACAAAAAATAATTGATATAATTATCGTATTAATATTTTATGTCTTTTTGCTATTCTTATCTTTGGTTGTTTGGGATCTTTGTAAACCCTGGAGTTTTTAGCTTACTTTGTGTCTCATTGTATCGATGTTTGTTATTTTGAATTAGAATATTTTATCGGTATTCACTTATGGTTTGATTTTATATTATATTCGCAAAAAAAGGTTTTTCATTATTTTTCCAGGTGTTATAAAACAATTTTTACGAATTTTATTAATTTTAGAATTTTTATGATGAAATTCAAAATTTTTATGACAAAATTTTCAAATATTTTTGTACCATAGTATAGGGTATCTAGCTATAATGTGTTCCAATCGTTATTTAAAATACAGACGCTACCAGAAACCTACAATATCTTTCTATCCCAGTGGTTTCCTCGTTAACTTTTCGAAATTTTCGTTCTATATCTTAAAATGATCATAAGTTTTAATATTAAATAAGTACACTAGGCATTCCTTTTTATTGCACTGCATCTTACCACCATTTATGGTTGTTCACTAATGAATTTAATTAAAGCAGTGTAAATAGGTGAAACCATCTTATTCAAAGGATAAAAATAGGCATTATCCTAACTTCATTAAGCTCCAAGTAAGCTCCCTACTATCCGGGTTAAGAGTTACGCGAGAATGCACGGATAATTTTAAAACACGAACAATATAATACATATTTATCTCTTTAAATGTTGATACCTAAACATTGTCACATGTATGATAATTTATTTAAAATACTTTTACATAATTAATCTATGCCCAAAATACAATTTATCTTGTATGGTATTATTTCCTCATACATATATTTTGTGATGTAATAATTTATTTTGTTCTACTTTCCTAACGAAGTAACGATTCTTTTCTAATGTCAGTTCTCATTTTTTTCATAATACCGGGATATCTGTGAGGCTTAGCTGTTTTGGTTGTTTAGTCCTCACTAGATATTTTAATCCAATATTTAAATATAAGAATATTATTTACTTTCTATTATTTAGTTGATGCAATTTTTATTTATAGTTTATTTAGTATGTGGTTTTATTTTGTATAAGATTTATTGCAGTGTTAACTGATCAAACGATCTATTTTGTAAAAATAAACATTTAAAGTAACATTTGTTAATTGAAATGTAAATAACGTCAAATGTTAAAAAGTTTAACAATTATGCTTTAAACAAGTCATTTAATTTATATTTAGCACCGCGTCTTACTACCCGTTCGGGTTATACGCTTTAAGTACTAATTACTCTAATGGATTGGGAATTGGGTAGGTTGAGTTAGAGGAAGTGAACCCGCATTTGTGTGGAGGGAGAGTGGAAAACCATTTAGGAAAAACCACCCCCGGTTCACCCGACCGAGATTATAACCTCGATCTCCCCGTCCTCAGCAGTCGAGCTTCAACACGACAAGCGCGTTAGCCAACTACGCCACCAAGGCGGGTTTTAAACAAGTCACTAAATTATTATTTATCTAACAGGGTATAAATGAGATGGGCCAAACATTCCCAAAATGTGTTCATTCACGCCCTTAATGTATCTATGTTCTTTCCTTCACACCCTTATTTCAAAAGAAATACCTAACAGTTCGGTTAGGGTTAAGCATTTGTTTTTTGTCTCGGTAGCTTAGTAATAGTTTGAAAACTAATACAAATAAATTAAAAAAACTTAAAACATTTATTACATTTTTAAATAACACCAATCACTAAATACTTATGGGCTGTGCGCACTCGATGAGAAGTAAATTTATTTACCAAAGGCCTGGAGGTCTAGGGGTAAGGTGTCAGACTTCTGTGCTGGCGGCCGGGGTTCAATCCTTGGTCCCGGCACAGATTTATCTGATTACCAAACCTCAATCACCCTACCATTACACATTAGCGTAAGTGCGTATAACCCGAACGGGTAGTAAGACGCGGTGCTTATAATAATAATAATAATATTTACCAAAAATATCGTGCGGCGCCCTCTGTGAGCTATCCGTGACGCTCCGGGGCGCTGCGATGCACAGGCCGAAAGCACCTGAGTTTGGCAATTGTGTATGAAAGCTCACACGTATTCGCTTGGATAGAGGAGGGGGGAAAAGTGTTTGAACTTAACTGGTAAAAACCACCCACCGCTTGTCCTACGAGGGTTCAAACCCCAACCACCAAACCGTCGCTGGTGGACTTGTTCAGTGCCTTTTTGATGAGTGATTAATAAACCAATAATATTAATCCTATAATCTATTATTTATGTTGTCAACATCCCCTTTCTCAACTAATACAGACCCTACAGAGATGAATAGGGTATCAGTGGACAGGATATTTTACCGACTTCAGTTTACGAATACAATAGTCAAATCTATTATTTATACTTTTAAAAGACATCTGGACACGGGAATTGAACCTGGGACCTTTTGTTTAGTATGCCAATGCTCTTACCACTGAACTATCCAGGCATTGTCCCGTCCCCAGGGTCATTCTTCACTCATATTTTAAGGCAGAGTCTATTATGGACGTGGCAATCTCTTTCAATTATAATAATTATACAATTGGCAGCAATAAGCCAACTACCGAGTCTAAGGTGGCTGCGTTACCTGATAGCTCGTGATCTTTATAAAATCACACATTTGTATCCGAAGATTTCCGCACGTCCATCATAGACTCTGCCTTAAAATATGAGTGAAATATGACCCTGGACACGGAACGATTCCTGGATAGCTCAGTGGTAAGAGCATTGGCATACAAAACTAAAGGTTCAAGGTTCGATTCCCGTATTCAAGTATCATTTTTCAATTTTCAGAATATATTCAATCTACATTTAAACACATTGTTTGTTTAAAATTTAAATTAAAAAAAGTCTAGCAATATTTTTGTATCAACTACTGGAAATAAAATCTCTCTACTATTTTGTTTAAACACTTCGCTCAGTAATTAATTTCAACAACCCAAACAAATATTAAATCATTTCTATGGGGGCAAGGGGAAGGTTGAATGTATGAAAATTTATCAAGGGTTTACCGCTATATAATTATTTACATAACTAATGTTTCAAACGTAATTCCGAACTTGAAATAACTTGAGAAGTTTATAATAAGAATTTGAAAGCTGGTATTAAGTTGGTAAGATCAGGTAACCACTTGCAAAATAAATACTTGTAACGCAATTTAAAATTGGTGTGTTCTGCAGCTAGAAATATTACTGGAACTACTTTCACTTATTAATACGTCAAACTATGTGATGTACAGATGTCAATTTTGATAGGTATAATGATACCAATAAAATATAACTGATAATATGGTAAAATATTATCAACGTTTAGCATCAAAGTTTTTATTTCTATTTTCTAAAATGTTCTTTCTATGAAAATTGGACTGTATTGAAACCTACATTGAGAAAAGAACGAATAAAATTTTGTCCTTTTAATTATTTACGGCCTCTTAAAAGCAATAAATAAAATTAATAACACAAGTCATAAAGTGTGGTCCTGCATTTATAGAAATTTGAAAAATGTACGATGCTAGACTTAAATATTACAAAAAATGTGTTACAGGAAACTACATATTATTGATAATATTATAGACTTGGTAAATATTTTTCACTCATTGATATTAATCAAACTTTTTTTCTTTGCAATATTTATTGAAATGGGAGGAAATTTGTTTGTGGGTGTTAAATTTTAACCAAATAGGGAAAATTTATAATATTGTCATACTTATATTGATAATAAATAATACAACTAAACCTTTGTATTAAATTTGACTAAAACTATATTTTACCCCTACAATTGATTTTAAACGTTTCAGGAAAATTTCAAATTTAATTCAGTCCTAAAATTATTCATAATAGCTCATCAAAGGCAATCAGTGTTATCTGCAGTGTTGCGTGTGTATACAAAGGCCTCAGTCTCGTCTGGTCTGGTTAGTTGGTAATTAGGAAGTCTGAACCATAATTGTGGCCTTGAAATGCGGCAGTTTTCCTAAATTGGTTTATTTCCCACTCTTCCTTCATGCAAATGGGGGTGTGTCCCTTTATCACTGTGTGTAAAATATAATATAAATAAATGTAGCCATGATAACAAGCCAAAGTTTCTAGTTTAGTGCCAAATACAACTTTAGTGAAACTAAGTCCGTGTTGAAACATGTAAAAAAAAGGAGGGAGGGGTGTGGCTGTGTCATGGACACGGCCGTGTGTTGTATGTGAATACTACTTTAAACTAATGTTTTATATACAATCGATAGATTTTAACGACAGCTGACGATTAAAACCCAAACGAACATCGTAGCTTCTCCGAGTCAAAAGTTATACTAATTGCAAATCTCGATACGCAGCAAAATAACCTCAAAATGGCGGTGCTTCCCCCTCCACCGCGCGCGATGCGTCACTGTTCTAGTGTATCGTAATACATTCTTTGATCCTTTAGCTATCCAGTGGTATAATTTAATTTTGGATGTAGAGGATAGATTTGAAACTACAACGCCAAACTGTATCCCCCGATTTTGTTATCATTAGGTTTTTTGGATTGCCCCCGTATGGTAGCAAATTCAAAGACGTATTCACGTCAAAAAAAAATCCCCGAAAAATCCTTGATAAAATAAACAATCAATGAACATATGACTATGATGCGAGTATCCCATACAAACAAGAACACAGTTATGTGTGTGAAGAGATCAAATAACATATCTCAAAGGGGGTAAATTATGTATTACAATTACATGATATAGATGTGCATCTTAGTGTGCATGTTTTTCAGAAATTGCGACAGTCCCCTTCCCTTTTAGGCACCAAGACCTAGCTAACTGAAAATAAATAATGTACACCTTTTATCTTGTAGAGTATATTATAATTATTATTAGCACCACGTCTTACTACCCGTTCGGGTTATACGCACTTACACTAATGTGTAATGGTAGGGTGATTGTGAGATGAAATGAAGGACCTACAGTTTAACGTGGAATCCGAACCACGTTGGAGGCCTGGTATTCCCCACATTCACAAGATGTCTTGTCAGAGGTGAAGGAAGGGTTTGGTAATCAGATAAATCTGTGCCTGGATCGAGGATTGAGCCCCGGCCGCCAGCACAGAAGTCTGACACCTTACCCCTTGACCGCCAGGTCACCATTTTGTAAAGTATAGATGGTAGCTACAAATTTAGTGTATCAAATCCATGACAGAGAGGATAAAAAGTACACAGAATCAAATCAAAATATGCTTTATACTATTATAGAATAATACTATTCATTGGTAATTAACGTACAGTACCCGCTGAAATAATTCACACAGCCCTGAAGGTAGGCGTTCTACAATTATGGAAATATTGGTAATAGTAATAAATATATCACGTATATTATGTTATTTGAGAATATTTTTCTAGGTCCATACAGTGCAGACTTTGATGTCTGGAACTGGTGCCATTTTGCATCACTAATCCAAAGATAATTGCGAGTATATACTTACTTATCATGGTTTAAATGTTCACACTTTTAGTTCTAAGGATTCATTGTCAAATCCAGACACCCTATTCAATTCCAACGTCACCATCAGTTTGAATTTAATAACTGGTAACTAAGAACGCCATTTTAAATTTGATTTTATAATCACCGGAGTGAGGATATAATATGGGGTCTCACTTTAAAGCTTATTTAGTATATTTTCCTGAGAGGTCTGAGTTACAATCCTGGCTGGGTGTACTGAGGGCGACTTTTTCTTAATGACTGCCCACACTCTTTCCACGCTAATGCAGGTACATTATTATAGGTTATACCCTACTTATACCTACACCGTTAGCATGATTAACATTTATAAACT
>CABFVX010002632.1:35971-108770 GCA_902151425.1 Timema shepardi | reverse complement strand
CAGGGAGGCTCTTACTCAATAAATTAAATGGTTTTTGTTTTGCGGTTATGACCTTTTAACAATTAGTATAAGTATAAATAAAAAAATATTGAAAATGACAAAAAAAAATAAAAGTGAAAAATAATATATAAAAAAAATAAAAAATAAAATATTAAAAAACAATGTAAATACAAAAAAAATTTAAGAAAATATATTCACAAAAAAAATTAATATCTTAGTTTTTTGTTTTCAATGAATGTTATTTTTTTAGAAACTCACTGTAAAACATTGTGTATTTTCTTTTATTATATTATTATGCCCGTGCGAAGCCGGGATGGGCTGCTAGTTATTTATAAAACACTACTACTAATAAATCAAAATGTTATGAATATTGACAGAATAACAAATTCAGTTCAAGTTTCAGTATTATAATTACTATAATACAGTAGTGCCTATATATAATCAATATTAAATATTGTAAGGCCTATCTATATATAATTAAGATTAATACTCGAGCCAATGCCGCATGAATAGGCAGAGTTTTGACTGTTGTACACAGGGATGAGGCAACTGGGGAATAGAGGAGGTTACATAATTGTAAGAGGGTTACATAATCATCAGCACATATTGTTGGAATAATCAAGTCTCGTAGATTACGGTGGGCAGGACATGCAACGTGAATGGAAGAATCTATAACCATGTTATGGGTATTGACTGGCTAACCAAATAGGAAATGATCATTGGGAAGACTTAGACGCAAATGGGAGGATAACATTAAAATTGATCTGAAAGAGATATGTGAAATGAAGTGGACTGGAGAGAAATAGATTAAAATAGGTACCGGTGGCGTATTTTATTAAGTGCGTCAATCGACTTTCAATTTTGTATTGCTAGAAATTAAGTATACATGATAGTTTCCTTCTTAAACATCCAACAGAATTTATATATTTACAACTTATTAAGTATGAATGACTAAAAGACTGGATGTTGTGTATTTTCAATAATCGAATTAGTTTTAAGTCGTGGGCCATTACAATAAATTTTGTCAGAAATAAACACTACTAGTAAAATAAAATCACTAATATAGGTTATAGATAGTATTTAACTTTTTAGCTAATTTGTTCTTTCTACACCTCCAGGATGTGCGCATTTAAATTACGCTATATAAGGATGAAAAAAAATTAATATAATTTAAATGAAATAGGTCTGCACTTAGGTTGAGGATGAAATAGAAACCATCTAGAACAAACAACCCACAACAACAGACTGTTATTCTAACCTCGACTGCCCTATCACCATTGATATAAACTTGATGGGTCAGACGTCTAGTCCTCATTCCCACCAATGTGTGTGTGTGTGTGTGTCTACATTTACTGATAATAATTTACAAAAAAATTTCAAGCTCATATAAAAAAATTAAATAGTTTATTTTCGTGTCTGAATGATTGCAAGGGCAAGCCAGTGGCTCATAATTTGCTGATGTTGGATGTTCCAGTGGCTAAGCTACCAGTGATTCATAATTTACTAATGTTGAATTCTCCAGGAGCTAAGCAACTAGTGGCTCATAATTTTCTAATGTTGGATGCTCCAGGGGCTAAGTTACCAGTAGTTCATAATTTGCTAATGTTGAATTCTCCAGGAAATAAGCTACTAGTGGCTCATAATTTTCTAATGTTGGATGCTCCAGGGGCTAAGTTACCAGTAGTTCATAATTTGCTAATGTTTAATTCTCCAGGAGCTAAGCAACTAGTGGCTCATAATTTTCTAATGTTGGATGCTCCAGGGGCTAAGTTACCAGTAGTTCATAATTTGCTAATGTTTAATTCTCCAGGAGCTAAGCAACTAGTGGCTCATAATTTTCTAATGTTGGATGCTCCAGGGGCTAAGTTACCAGTAGTTCATAATTTGCTAATGTTTAATTCTCCAGGAGCTAAGCAACTAGTGGCTCATAATTTTCTAATGTTGGATGCTCCAGGGGCTTAGTTACCAGTAGTTCATAATTTGCTAATGTTGGATTCTCCTGTGGTCAAGCTATTATTGGTTCATAATTAGTTATATAGGAGCGTCACTGCAGTACATTCAGTCATGTTACACTTTTCGTTGTCTGTAAACTAGCTAAGAGAAACTGATGTCTTGGATTTTGTCAAATAATGCCATGTTTGTGTAAAGTTAAAGGTGTTGATTACATGGTTCGTTTGACTAAAGAGAAAGCTTTGGAGGAACTGTCAGCATTGAGATTGAAATCAATAATCAAGAAAATAAACTAATTTTGAACCACCTGGAGGAAAGAATGAGAAATAAACCTCCCCTTCCACTGATATGCAAAATGGTAATTCGTCAGAAAGCAACGTATGTGCAATAGGTACTCTAAATTTGTCATCTTGCAGAGCTAAAAAACGACATCAGAATGTATTTATGCAGCCTGATACGTCTTATACAGCCTATATCATCACAAAGTCTGTCTCATTCTCAAAAAGGCTTGCATGTCGAATGGCCTTAGTGTGGCAGGAACAAGAAAAATAATATTTAAATAAAAATATTCAATTTGAATGATTGCTTCTACCAGAACACCACTACTACCATAATTTACCACTTCTATAAAACTAACACTGTTTCAATTATTTCTATTAAAACACGGTATTCATTTACTAAAATGTATGTTTTACATTCATTAGGTCTAATAAACCTTTTTTTTAACTATGCCAAAATAATTTGTCTTAATTGCACCACCCCTTTTATATTTTTTTTAAATAATGAAGAGTTTTGTTTGGCATGTGATAGAGGATGCTTTATTTTAAATAAGTGGATGTATCTAACTTATAACCTAGACTTTGTTTTAGCATACCCTGGGGCTCAGATTTTGATGACATTCTTGAAGAGAAAGTTAGAACCTAATCATAACACAGAGAGGGGAGTCACAGTGTTTGGTTGAATCACACTTTTCTTCAAGTCATTAAAACTTATCAAGTCATGGCAAGGAGTGAGGCAAGAAGAGTAATTTTTGAAGGAAGTGATTAAGAAAAATGTTAACAAAATATGTTAAATCCACCTTCAAGTCTACAGACAAAAATCTTGTAGTATTCTTAATATTGAAGAGGTTTTATTTGGTTGATTTATTAGTCAATGTGAGACTCTATGATATTTTTGTTTTGAAATGTAACAAGCACGCATCTAATACATATAAACTCATGTTAAGCCAAATATATTTAAATTAAAAGTTAAAATTCAATATAATTTTTAAATTTTTCTCCTTAGAAATTATAATTTGTTAGAACACACATAATTTTAATCTTTGCAAACACATTTTTGGTATGCTTTGTACAGCCTAAGCACATCTTATAATTATTTATATCTAAAATATACACAAGAATATTAATATAATTTTTAATTGAGAGATAAGAAGTTTAAATTTAAAAACCCTGTTACAAAAATGTATCGTAAAACTAGGTGTTAAACCATCTTGATAACCATATTTATATTATTATTTTAGATTTCAACTCATAAATTATGAATCTATATACATATATATGTATATGGCTTTTGTACGGTACAAAGTAGGAACCAACTCATAATGAATAGTTTCTGGTAATATTTATGTATAACTCTCAATCATTATTAATATTATTATAGCTATTTATGTATATAATTAGTACTATACACATATAATATTCTAGTGAATATTATATATATTATTAGTATATAATAATTTCATTTTTTCGCTGCACCCATCAGCGCTATCTGCATTTAACCACGCTAATGGTTTAGGAATGGTACAACTGAAAGGGACTTTATCCAAATTTGCCCCGAGTAATAATATTACATTATTTTGGGAAATATTTTCTTTCCACCTCCGCTCTGCATTCAAGACCCAGTCCTCACCAATCAGAGGAAAACAAGACTTTATGAGTTTATTGTTTGTTCCACGTGTTTAATTACGAGGCTGACTGAGCACGATATTAATGTTTTTACCAAATATGTGTTCTCTAATTATATTTAAGTGTAATTTTATTTTCTTGGCGTAATTATTCTTAGATATTATTAATAAATGACTAGTGAAACCCCGCAAAAAGATTATGGTCCACATATTTATTGAAGTACTTCCTTAAATACAATTTTTTTATTGATAGCTTTTGGCACAATTGCTACTCTAAGATTCTGAAAAGATCGAACTCCCAAAAGTTCTTAATAAAGTTGGTTATGGCCATGGCCAAGGTACATACCAGACACTCAGCATTACGGGACTTGAATTTGAATTTGTATTTTAATTTAGTTAAAAATATTTGAACAATTTGGTCCAAAATTGAAATGTAAAGGGATTAGTTTGATTAATAAAATGATGTAATAGTTTTGTTAGGAAAACATGTTTTAGGGTAGTTTACTAAGAAACTATATTAAAAATGTTCTTCAAAGATATAATATATTATAAAGTTTGGGCAAATGTGTCTTACCATTTATTTTGCCTAAGATTCGTTTTGTGAAGTTCTCCTGTTGGCAACCTTTTTTTTCCGTGAGGTCAAATTAAACATGTTATAAGGGATCACAATGAATATTCTCAACATACTTTTTTTTTAAATTATTTCACTATAATTTACCGCTATTTGCCAGATTTATGGGGGTGCACCGTCAGTTGACTCAAAAACAACGGCAAACTATGAGTACGTAGGATTGTAGTATTAGCTAGAAAATAAGGAGAATGAAGACGATGTGGAGTGACCTACTTACCCGATTGTACCGTCCAAAGCGTCACACGAAATTTCCGCATTTTAACAACCACACATCCAATAAAGGCCATGACGAGCAAAGAACTAACTGAGCAAACCCAAGTTCGGGCGGGGACCGCTAGAGGTCGTGGACTGAGAGAACATTCCAAAGTTTTTGAGAAGGGAAGTGATTTCAGCTCTACAATGTTCTCGATCATTTGAGCTCGTTCTCAGAGCTTCATGATAAAATGTTTTGTCATGCGTATCCTCTCCCTCGTGACCCAATTATGTTCCTCCCACCTTGTTCCTTGCCTCACCCTTTCTCTGGGTCTAAGCGTATATAATGCATGTATGTTGCCGTAAAAAGCACATTTAGATTTGAATCTATGTAGAGGAGAGCGTAGCGTTGGTTCCACGTATTAAATATGCAAGGGAAATTTAAAGTTTTGGCTTATTAATTTTAAATATGTAACTTTTCAAAATTATTCTTTCAGCTTATTTTTTTTCTTTGTTTGTAATTTAAAATACTCTGGTAGTTGAGATTGAATTTAAATTTGATTATGATAAGGTTTTACAAATATTATAATAATGAACATTAAAATCATGACTGAGATCGATAAATATCGATGGTTGGATATTGCTTTACGAATTATCATTGATCGTGGAAAGAGTGAGAAAAATAGTTCGGTAGTAAGATCAGATATTTAATTCATTGTGTTTAATAATAATATTTTTTGTAAAGCTCTACCAATATTGATCTATTATGGCAGATATTAACTTAGTAAATAAATATAAGAAAAGAGTATTGGAAGTAATCTTGATTTTACTTTATTATTTATTGTTGGATGATATTTAGTCTTTTTGAAAGAGTAAAGATTTAAGTCTGTTTTGTTAATAACTGAAGATAAATTCCTCAATCTATTGCCTTTGTTAAGAATCCGTTCAAATTAATTTTCTATCGGTTTCTATTTGCGATACTTTGAAATATCAATTACTCTCATGGTTATATTTAGCTTAGCGGATCATTCTAGTAATTTTGTAAATAGGGTTGTGTTCTTGGATATAAGTTTATTTTTTTTATATATATTATTATTTTGTGTGTAGGTTATATGAGAACCTCAGACTTTTTAAATGTATTATATTTTAAAGTAAATTTACTGATGTTAATTTATACCGTAGTTTTGAAATGGCCTTTTGTGTTAACTTTTATATACACATATATAAAAACCTTTATTATATCCTTAAAATACGTATATCGTATTTATTTATGTACCATCATAAATGGCATTCATCTCTTCTATATATTTAAATATATATTTATATATATATTATAAATAATATATATATATATATAAATATATAAAATATATAATAATATCATATATATAAATATATGCTATATAATAAAATATATTTTTTGATATATATATTATCATATATTATATATTATATGATAATATATATCAAAATAATATATATTATATGATAATATATATCAAAATAATATATATTATTATATATATATTATTTATATTATAATATATTATAATATATTATATATTTATATAATACATTATTATATATATTATAATGTATAATGTATATATTATTATATATTATGTGATATTATATATATATTTGTATATTTGTATATTTATTTATTTCTTGTTTTTTCCTTCATGTCATGGTAAATTAATTACACGTCTTAAGAGAACCCTTAGATTATTTAGTCAAGAATCTATTTATATATGTTTGAGTTGCTATGAGGTTTATAATATAAGGGCACCAAGTACGACCATCTGGTAACTATTTCCGCAACCGGGTGAGTTGCGTGCGCTGAGTAACAGTAGTCTCTTCTCAGATTATTGTAACTGATTTCACTCAAACGACTCACTATGATTGTTTTAATTTCTGTTTATATTTGGGCCTTCTGCATAATTGGTTAGTAAAAGAAGTTTTAGTATAATTATATTTTTTAGGTTCACGGTAGAGTTACAGTATAGTACTAAATCAAATGGTTAATGAACCTCTCCTAAAACCAATCAATTTATTGTAGTTGACTATTTCTCTACCCATTGTCTTACATAATTGAATATAAGTATTATGTTGCCGTAAAGCTTGGATTGATAAATTAAGTGTTTGGTTCTAGATCCAGGAAATCGAATGATTTGCTAGTCTTTGATTATTTTTATGGAAATATAAAATTTACAACGGCCAGTATGACTTTTTTTAGCACCACCTCTTACTACCCGTTTGGGATGTACGTCATAAAAACTATTGCTAGTAATTTAGGAATATAGCAAATAAAGGTGGTGGTATACCACTCCTAAGATATTAAAACGGCATGGATCATATCCAGGTGGTATCAGGGTAAATTTGATACCAAAGCAAACAAATACACTGCATTATTTTACAACCGAATTAGCGTATAACCCGAACGGGTAGTAAGACGTGGTGCTAAATATTATTATTATCATTATTACAACCGAATTGTGTACAGCCGGAACCGATATTAAGACGTGGTTCTATTAATAATACAGACGTATGTTTTCTCTGAAATTTTTTGAAATTTCACTATCACTTTTAAATAATTATTCTAGTTCGTCTATTATTTATTTTCTTCCAGACAAATTTTATCATTACTACAGTGAAAAAAAAAGTGATCAGCCGTTGTTTTTTAGCATCTGAAATACAATTCATATCAGTGGCTACATTTATTAGTCAAGGAACCTACAATATATGGCCAGATATTTAGAATTGTATCAGAAATATTAGTTTTAAATCGAATTTTAAATATTATTTTGTTTTTTCTTTGATTTATTATATTTTCACGTATATATATATATATATATATATATAGACTTCTTAAGACCGGTTAGTGTTCGTTTTCCTTGGTATATGTTTAGAGTAGCGTTAGTACCAAAATTAACACAAAATTTAATAACAATGTAATGTCCTTACTCAACGGTAACACAAAATATTAAATTGCAAAGAATATTTATATTTCCTTACTCAATCATTTGTTTACTCTAATCAAATAATTATTAAATAATTGGCCAATGCAATAAATTTAAAATTGTCCAGCATTTTCACCATTAAGAGAAATAGGAGTTTAATATTCAAATGAAGTGTTTAAGGGAAGTTGATAAGAATTATTATTTTTAATAAAGTCATAATAATTGTCTCACCCATTAATAATTATTCAAACTATATTCAAACGTATCTAACGATGGCATCCCTCATATTTAAAATAAAAACTATAAAAAAAATCTTTGAATAATCAATTACCATCACCTACGATAGGTAGAATATGATGGGTTTCCATTATTATTAGTTAAATAAATGCAAAATTTTTAACTGAAATCACCACAAACAATACTAAACAGCTCTGCCATAACGTACGATAGGTATAATAATTATATCAGGTATATATGGTTATTAGTTAAATACACGTCATAATGAATACTTAAAATCACAACAAACCATAATAAATAGTTTTTAATAAGCAAATTTCTTCACCTAAAATAGGTACAAGACTGGTTTCCACGGTTATTGATTAAATAAACTCAAAAATAAATACCTGAAACAACCACACAAAATATGAAACAGATCTTAATAAGCGATTGCCGTCACCTACGGGAGGTACAGTACATATAATACGACGGGTTTCTGTGGTTATTAGTTTAATAAACGCAAAAACCAAAACCTAAAATCCCGGTAGCTTAACAGCTATTTATTATAACCAGACACAGTTAATTAATTAGTGCACAAAATAAACAACTTTATTGTATTAGTAGCATCTCTTTCTTAAATATTGATAAATGCCTTATAAAATTCTTGCTAGACATTTAATTTTAAAACTCTAGAACATAAAAAATATACAAAAAATAAAAATAGAACTAGCAAAACTACAGCGATAAATTTTAATACAAAAAATAATTACGTAAATCAATCTAGTATAAATAGCAAACAATGTGGAACCAAAATTGGCCTTGTTTTTTTAAACATATAGATGATGTTACTAAATGTTGCATGCTAAGATATCCAAATACATATTATTAAAATTAAATAATTATATAGTGATAAAATATAACTAACTATCGTATAATAGTGTAAGGTCAAAATACTTTTAAGTAATGAATGAATCATTATATATCGTTTCCGTATCCCCACCTTTTAATGTCTTTGTGTGTATAAGTACTTTATTATACGTAATCTTCATTCCCACTCAACGTTCCTTTTTATGCTTTTTTTAACCTTCGGGAAGGATTTAAAAGCCATTAAAAGATTTTATAAAAGCTTACTGAACTTCTACTGGAATTCCAGCCGGAATAATACATTGTAGTCTTAGTGTTTCAAAGGAATGAATATAAGATCAAAAAAAGTGTTAAAATATACAGTTAAAATGGTGATGTACTTTAAGGTTAAAGACAATACATTTTCATGGTTAGATTGAGAAAATATGTTTATTATTTATCTTTTTAATAAAAACATATATGATCATCCAAATTTAAATAAATTAAATAGAAATCCTACAAATCCTGGCCACCAGCAAGGAATTTCACTAGCTATAGATATAAAAAAGGGATAATGAAGGTTGAATAATAAAAAATCCACCATTACTTGCGTGGAGGGAGATTGATAGAGGATTTAGAAATAGGATTCAAATCTCAAAATCTTCTGTTAAATCAGGGTAGACGATATTAATACAAACTTCATCAAGACATTATTTTTATTTTCTAAAATAGAACAAGAATTGTGGCCATAAAAATGTTCAATCTAAAGATTATGGTTAGCCTTGGTGTTTTATGTGTATCCAAACTAAAAATAAATTGGGTCCTAAAATAATTATTTACATCCACATGTCTGTCTGTCCGTTTGTCTGTATGTTATAATCTTTATTTACCTTGTTTGGTAGCAAAATAAAATTTCATTATTCCACTATGGAATAGCTTCTATGGTAGGGAAATAGTGTAATCCGTCAAGGATAAGATTTCTACCACTAAGGTTAAACGAAGTGTACCCGAGGCTAAATACAAAGTATTATGATAGATATTTTTTCAAAACTTCATAATGGTATTTTAATAATACCAAGACTTTTGTTGGTAAGGAGAATTATAAGATTAATTAGTTATGGAATACAACTTTGAACATTTAAATAATAATAACTTGATAAAATGATATTATTAATAGTAACAAATTTATTGATGATAATTGAGCCAACTGAAGAATACCAAAGTTTACAATACACAAAAGTATGAAGTCAATGTGACGAAAATATAATTTGAAAATGACGACTAAAAGAAGATAGCAAGTAACATTTAAGAAAATTAAATGTTAGTTGCTATCTTCTTTATATATATATATATGTATATATATATATATAATTTTATGAACAATCTTACGATGATGAATAGGTTTTGAAATTAAAAGTTTCAAATAATAGATAACAATTAATGCAAATGAAATCTCCGGAAATTTTTTAAGAGAATTTTAATTTAACAAATTGTTACTACATGTGAATTAAATGTCATGGGACTAAATAAAGGATTCTATTCTATAACGTTGAACTAATAACAAATTATAATATTATATGTCCTATACCAATTATAAGTTTTTTAATATGACTTAAATATAATGCGTTTTTGTATCAAAATGACGATATTAATGTTTACAATACATAAAAATCACTAAGACAATATGATGAGAAAGCAAATATTTGAAATTAATGATTAAAAGTAGAAAACAAGTAACATTTTAAAATATAATGTATAAATTTAAGAACAATATTAATTTGATGAATTAGTTTGAAAAGTAAATTTGATAATAATAAATAGTACAAATTTATTATCCAAGTTTTGTAGGTGTTGAGAATTATAATTTAACGAATTTGTTATTACAATTATATTAAATGTTAAAATATTATTAAAGAAGTATGTTGTATAACTTTGAGCTAATAATATAGGATACTTTTAATATATTTAGTAATAGCTATAAGTTGTTTTAGGAAGATTTGTAATATAAATTTGTATGCAACAAAATGACAAAAAATAAATAAATATATATATATATATATATATTGTCGTGACCCTGGATCTGTCAGGATAGCTTGCGGGAGGGATTAGGCAAAAGGCAAAGTAGTTGGGCTAGTTCGAATTAATACGTATGGCTACGAATCTTAGTTTAATAAAATAACTAATAGATAATACCAAATCTGATGTCAAATTAAATATAAAAGAATATAAGAGATTGGACGTTCGCGCTCGTGGAAGAAATGGTTCACTCGTGAAAACTTAGACTGATGTATGCCTGACACGGCTTGCGACCGCCTACATAATTCAATCTCGGGACTCTGGGCTCGAGGTTGCCCTTTAAGCACAAGTCCTAATGATGTGCCGAATATGTCGTCTTCTATGGTCTAGTGTTGGGCAACGTATCGTCCACCAATATTGATAAAAATGTAACAGCCCCGATATCAACAAATAAAATAATTTTATAGCCCGCTCTGGACCCTTCCCGCCAACTAGAACAAATATTGTTACAAGTAGTAATCAATCTTCTTTAATATTTATAATTCGTAATTCATTAAGCCAGCACTTTTAAACACATAGGCCCAATAAATTTAAGCAAATCAAAATAATCATCCCAACAATTCTCAGGGTTTTGACAATATAAAGTTTTCATTACTTATCTGAGGCTATATTTAATCCCTAAGTGTTATAGATGACTTTGTCTTCATAGTCCTACAACTAAGAAATTTTTCATGGTTTCAAGCCTTCTTCAGTTCTTAATATTTGTAATTAGATGGTAAAATATCTAATCATTCGGAACTTAACATAATAAAATTTAACTTCATATTACATAAAGTTCTCGGGTGCTTTTGTGATTGATTTCCAATATATTCATAGATCTGTTATAAAATGAATGATACCTCAACAATCTAATAGGCATTGAGGTTGGTCAGATTTGTTGTCGTTAATTTCTGTTTATTTACGATATATATTGTTCAATAACCCACCTCGGTGGTGTACTTGGCTAACGCGCTAGTCGTGTTGAGCTCGACTGTTGAGGACGGGGAGATCGAGGTTTGAATCTCGTTTGGATGAACTGGGGTGGTTTTTCCTAAATGGTTTTCCACTCTCCCTCCACGCAAATGTGGGTTCACTTCCTCTAATTCAACCTTCCCAATTCCTAATCCATTAGCGTAATTAGTACTTAAACCGTATAACCCGAACGGATGGTAAGACGTGGTGCTAAATAATAATAATAAATATTGTTCAATAAATGTATAAGTATTTTATTATGAAAAGTTATAATTAAGATGTTTTAAAGAATCTCTTGGCTTTAAATTAAATTAATGTATAGGTTAGTTAATATTGTTGAAAGAATATTTATTATGGTTAAGATGGTTTAAAATACTTTTTGGCATTATGTTATAAATTAAAAGTTGGTTAGCGAGTATTATGTATAAGACCATCTAGCTTGCAGAAGACATTACCAGAAGGCAATGCGTGGACTCCAAGAATAAAATTTGTTTAAGAATAAAGTAATAATTATTTGCGGAAGTTAAAACCCACATTTAACTCGATGCTTTCTTTAGTTAGGTAAAAGTAACACTGATATTTGAAGAATAACATGTTTTTTACGTATTAAGGGTATTTCTATAGTTAACCTGCTAAGGTAACAATGACATAACCTATAGCCCCACAATCATTTAAGACTAAAGTACCATTCTCTGTGAACAGTTATTCCTTATTGAAGGAGATTGGAACTAAAGGGCTAGCCATCCCGTAACTAATGAACTTTTGGTAAGATAACAAAGCGAATCCATGTCTCATTTTACAAGCGTCACTTTGGTATCTATCTTGGAGACTGTGATAGATTTTGTTTAAATTACACATAGCTTAATTTTGAACGACTTTAAAAATACTCCATTTATCAATCTTTTAGCTAATTAACGTGCATTAACCAGAAACTTAAATAAATGGTATTCGATTAACATATTTTTATTTGTATATAGCTACATTAATATTGATAACCGTCGTGAGGGAAATGATTTTTAAATTACAGAGGATACGTCTCATTATCTTGCGCTTGTATATTATTATTTTATTATGTCACATGTCTCAATTTAACACTGGCACAGTTCACTAAAGTATCCAGGTTCTCAGAAAGTCTGACTATTTATTTATCCAAAAATATCTGGTAGTGTTCCTGTACTACCTCCCTTCTTGATTCTAGGGTGGTCCCGAGATTAGTGATCGTATCTACTGGTGATCATTGAGTAGGATGAACACTTTGATGACGTCACACACAAATACAAATATAATCTCTGTATGCCTAATATCGGTCCACTCTAGGATACGTTGTAGTGGAAGGGTGTTACATTATTTGTGTTATTTGTTATTTATTGGTAATGTTTATTTTTTAAACCTATTCATAAACTTAATATTGTTTCTAAAATCATAACTTTATAATTTAAATCGTAAAATATTAATTGTTTCATACTTTGTTAATAATTAATTTCAAATAATTGCTTTTTCATCATACTGTCTTAATCATTTTTATGTATTTTAAACTTTAACGTTGTCATTATCATACAAACATCATAATATTTCAAGTCATCTTCAAACACTGCTAATTGGTATAATATATATAACATTATAATATATTATTAGTTCAACGTTATCCTATGGCGTTTAATTTTAAGTTTAATTGAACATTTGTTAAATTATAGTTCTCTTAAAAATTTTCCGAATATTTCATTTGCATTAATTATTATCTATTAGGCCTGGTTAATTTTAATTTTTAATTTTATTTATCAACCCAAGATTTTTCATAACATTTTAACTTTATATTTTATATTTTAAACTGCTACTTGTTATCTACTTTTAACTATCATTTTAAAAGTAATATTTTTTCATCACATTTTCTTTATGCCTTTATGTATTAAAATCATTAATAATATTTATTTGAATTAATTATCTATAGTAAAATTGTTGTTTGTTACTAATATCATTTTATCAACTCATTACAAGACTACTAGATGTGGAATAGTTTACACGAAACATCAAGTTATTACTATTTAATTTTTTCTTTCTCAATTAATTAACTATATTTTAAATGTATACACATCAAGGTGAAATTTTAATTTGATTGTAGCCCTAAAATAAAGGTTGTTAAATGATAGCTAATGTTTGAAAGTGTGAAATGTCACAAAATGGCTTTGTCAAGTTAGTTTTAAATAATACCCGTGAAGGGTTTTACATGATAAAAAAAAAGTATAAACAGTTAATTATAAAAATAAATACAAAGTAAAGAGGCAATTTTTAACTCAAATCATACTACAGACATTAATTATATAACAAAAGTTATATGGCCTCTTTTGAAAAATATCTAATTCGCCAAAATCAGCTGTCAGTTATAATAAGGCTCCTCAAGTTTTAACTAAATCCATCAAACCATCTCGGCTGTAGTGGTGTAAATAGAGAATAACAAGCAGAGAGAATGATAAGAGATAATTTTTTGAGTATGAAGGTCACAACATTTAGAGATATATCATGGCCTTGAGGTAGTATATTTAACGAATTCAATATTCTCTAAATGAGAAACCATACAAAAGGAAGGCCTCTTTAACTTCTAAAAATGAAAGAATGGATTGAAAAGAAAATGTAAGGGATAGAAAGGACAAGAAAATAGAATAAATAAATAAGGAAAATAAGCGAAATAAGAAAGAATATTGAAAAGATAAAGATAAGACAAATATAATTAGAAAAATCATATGTATTGAAATAAACAAAATTAATGAAACTCTTTCAAAAGGCGCCTACTATTGAATAGCAAATCTTGTAAACAATAGTGCACGAAGAAAAATAAAAATCAACTGCAAATTCAATAAGGGGAAAGTCTTTGTGTTTCGAATTTATATTCCAAGGACGTTTTGGCACCCTTAATTCTCGTTAGCATCACTGGTTCATAAATCGCTTGTTTGAAAAGAAATCCTAGCAGTTTCACGATTTAGTCCCACAGACAAAAAAACACCTTAATTCATATCCATTGCAAATCCAAATTTATTTATTTATTTTTGATAGTTTGAAACAAATATTACTACTATATACAAACTATATATTTTATATCTAATACAATTTTTCATTGAATATCTAAATTACTAATAATGTTAAATAAATGATAGGCCTATTTATTTATACAATAAAACAAAAATTACGTTTAATATTTACGCCATCAATGTATTACCCTAAAATATAGGAATGGTAATGTTAGTTTGAGAAAAAGTGCACCCGTATTTACGTGAAAATAGTCTAAGAAAACAATAAAGATATATCACGTCTGGAAAGCCTCTCTCAGTGTACCTGGATGTGGTTAGAACTTCAACCTCTATGTATATTTACATTACGAGGCTAGCACCTTGGACTATGTGAACACCGGTTCGAATTACTCCCTATTTATTAGAAATAAAATTATGTATAAAGGGTCGAGCCTCTTATGTTGTATACAAACATTCTATAAAATTGGTGTTTTGGAAACATGAATGTTTCATTAAATATCAAAAGTTGTTCAAAGCTATATTCATTCACCCTTCGTTTACCACAAAAGGTAGCAGGCTATCACATGGATGGATCCACCATGTAGCAGCTTATAAGATTTATATCTTACAAGGAGTATGGAATGCACATACACACCGGTGGGTAAGTGGGTTTAACATTGAATTCATATAGTCTGGTTTGACATACATAGGATGTCAGGGTTCATATCCTGGCTAGGTAAATTCTACTTTCCTCCTTCCTATCCATTTAGTGTAAATATGCCGATAGCCCGAAAAGGTAGTAAAACGTAAAAAAAAGTATAAGATACAGTAGTGATTCCCTGAAACTTTTCTTAGTTGATAGCCCTTCTCTTTAAGACTATAATTACCTTTGGTTCAATTTCTAGCTGGATATAAAACTATGTCCTTATAAAATAAGGATTTATCCTACCACAAAGTTTGAGGGAGTGAGCGTTGTATTTATCATATTTTATTTTATTCATCCGTTTAAACACATTAGTTATTTTACTATTTTATCTATGGTGTAAAAAGATGGCTAGTGATAGTGCACCGAGATTAGTATGACGTATGAATGGGAATACATCAATAATATTTCACATATGGATTCTATTTCACTTTATGCACCGGGCTGAGCTTTCAACCCCGACCTTCCCTTCAATGAAAATTCAGTCTAATGGGAGAATTATGCGTTAGACCTTCTATCCATCCTTGCGTGTCCTGTCAAAGTTAATAAGCGTTAAAGAAAAAGTTATTGGCAAAGCCTCTCAACGAATTACTTGAATATGAGCATTTTTTCTGTCATCAACTCTTTATTGGCGTAAAATAAGTACTATGAGTCAATTTTTTTAAATTAAATTATAACTTTGACTATGTATTATTTTATCACTCCGTCCTACTACCTGATCAGGTTATACCCATGCATGATAATTTATTCTTATAGGATAGAGAAAATGAATAAATTATTTTATAGGTAGTCTACACGTGGAAGGAGAGTGGGAAACAATCTTGGTAAAACCACTATCATTATACCTGACCGAGATTCGAACCACAATTTCCTGATCTCTAGCATAACAGTCTAACACAAGAGTTACTGACGCCTTATACCATTCAGTCCCTGAAGCAGGTATATAGCTCGAATGCCCCTATATTTACAAATACTAATTTTATCACGCTATATTAAATTCTATATTTCTTCAAGGGAAATGTTTGTGTATTTCTTTTAAACGTCAGTATTTTTATTATGCTCCCATATTTATGAATGTTAAAGTCTTTTATAGTAGGTACAAATCAAACTAATTATATATTCTTTAATGCTGATAGCTTAGCTGGTGGTTTATTTGATGGGATCAGGACGAGAAGAATAAATTTAAAACAAATATATAGTTCTCTTAGGAATAGGAAGGAAACATAACATTTAGGGGGGAAAGGGAACCACTACAACGAGTAAGGCTGTTTGTGATTTGACTGGTTGGCACATGGATAAAGGCGCTAGATCCATCTATTCTGCCTTGTCAGCGAGAGATAAGATTGTGTCTCAAATCTTGATCTGTTGTAACGAGGGTTCTTTTTCATAAAAGGCTAAACACTTTCCTTTCACGAAAATAAGGGTATTTGTTTCAAAATTCTACCATATTCTGATTACCAAATCCTACCTTCACCTCTGACAAGACATCTTGTGAATGTGGGGAATGCCAGGCCACCACCGTGGTTCGGATTCCACGTTAAACTGTATATCCTCCATTTCATCTCACAATCGCCCTACCATTACACATTAGCGTATGGCCCAAACGGGTAGTAAGACGTGGTGCTAATAATAATAAATCCACCAGCTTTCTCTCTTATTTGTTTGTGTAAATGTGTGTGTATCTCGCACGGGTATTAAGACAGTGATCACCGAATCCCAGCCTCTTGGGTCAGAGTCAAGAGTTGTTGCCCCAATTCCAACCATTCAGGCATTAAAAATAATAATGTTTTAAGCACTGTTTTACTAAGCTGGTTATGAATTCTTTTTGCGTGGAGCTGTATTCGTCAATTATATGTTGCATCATGAGTTGTGCTCATACAGAAATAAACTACGACTGTGTGCAATTAAATAGGTTTGTCAGTGACCTCATATGAGGCGCATTATGGCCACTTCCGGTGATACAAACAGCCCTGAATGTTGACGTTGATGATATATTTGTTATGCGTTGACTTGAACAAACGTTTGTATACGAACACATGTGTTGGTTTATTCTGTGACCCTCATAGGGCTATCACAAAAATACTCAATACGCTAAACACTGCATTTACAGGGTGTTTGAAAACTCAACGCCCAAACTGCACATATATTTTGTTTTAAACAAAAGTAATAAAAAATCGGTATACACTTATATATAGCAAAATAAGCTAATACCATTAAATTGAGGTCAATGTTTCGGCGTAAAGCGCCGGGAGAGCAAAGTTGTGCAATCATGCATGTACGGCAAGTTGAATAGTAACAAGGCGCTTGGCACTGCACGTTTCGTAATGGCAAGCATTTACATGTAATAATAGGGTGTGAGCTCAGTGAGAACGGTTTGGTTGCAAGACTCGCATTTGCAGCGGGAAATATGCGAGCTATCCCAGATATATTTGAACGGGTGCGTCAGTCACTGCTTTGTAGAATGAGGCTCTGCAGCGAGGTTGGGGGTGGTCATTTCGAGAAATTGCTGTGATGTGGGACCGTTAATGATGACCCTCGTAACGTATTTCCATTTCTAGATAGAGTGATGTGTTGTCTACTATTAGATTATGTATGTTCTGCTGCCGTGCTCCAATATAGCAAGATATGATGTGCGGCATGCCTATCTCCTATGACACTTGTTGTTCACGCATGCTTGCACAGTTTTGCTCTCCCGGCGCTATATGCCAAATCTTTGAGCACAATTTAATGGTATTGGCGTAGTTTGTCGGATATAAGTGTGTATGGATTTTTTATTACTTTGATTCAAACAAACTATATGTTCAGTATGTAATTTGAGTTTCCTAACATTCTGTATTGTAGACTCTTATTGCAATTTATATAGAGGGAGTAGGATGAAGAAGGTGGGATTTGTTGATTGAAGTAAATTCTCTATCTCTCTAAGCTCAACCATCTTAGTTTACTGATCAAGGACAATCTCGAAGTGTGTATGGAGCTATGGTTCAAATCACAGTGAAATTAAAATTTTCTATATTACAATTTTATAGATTAATCTTCTTACATGGGGCCAACATGCTTGTGGACTTTAGTATTTGCTGTAATGGCTTAGGTAAAGCTAAATTATAAATCATGAGGATGTATATAAAATATTCTGCAATCTATTAAATAGTTTATACCTAATTAAAAATCATGCTACATATTTGTATTTAAACTATTGTCTGGTAGACAACCCTATATTATTTATCTATCTTATTCCTAACCCACATCAGGGGTCACTTTATATAACGCTTCAATCTCTTGTTAGACTGGATTTTTAGTGATGGGGAGATAAAGAGTCGAGTCTCTGTCAATTATATATATTTTTAAATTCCCTAATGGTCTTACATTCTCATTTCACACAAATGTGTATATATTTTATTTAAAACTCTAAAATTATTATATTTATTTTAATATTTCAATAAATTAAAGTATGCGTTCAGCCAGATTGGGTTACTAAGACATATTAATTAAAATATATCCCTGAGTTGTGACATTACTAAATCAGTAATATTAGGAGTTCATGCTCCTATTGGTGAACACGTATTCTAAACGTCAAGCTTATTTAGTCCTGTTTTCTATCGTCGGAGTAGTGAGGGTGTGAATTCGGGTCAAGCGTGAGTGGCTTTTACTAACGATTTCGCCTCTCCCTACACGCAATATAAGGGACATTTCCTTTCGATTTGCCTTACTCTTCTATACCTATTTGTGTAGTTAAATGTGGAGAGTCCAGTTAGATAAAAATAATTAGTATATACTAATCTTCTGTAAGGAATTTAGTTGTATATATTGTCTCAGAAGAAAAAATTTAAGTCAGAGATTTTGGGCATTTAAGCTTCCTAAAGCAAGATCCCAAAGATTAATTTGGTAGCTAATATAAGACTTAATTCTTTCTTGTATAGTATTAAGAGAAGATTATAAAATATAATTTCACTATTTACTCTTTAAACCGTTTGTGCACTACTCAATTAAAATGAATAAAATAAAGTTAAATATTCAATTATTTTCTGTATTACATATATTTTAGAAATGTTTTGTATTTTTCCAAATAGTTGGTCAAAGATTTTATAGGTCACACATTAAAAATTATTATGATGTATAAAATAATATATATATATTTTTGTATTTCAGCATATAGTCTTAAAACATGACCCTCAAAATATCTGTTTAACTACTTGATCGCTTTATGAATAATTATAAATAATGGCTAATTTTCATTGATAATATGCCTATTTATTTTTATTTAAAAAGCTGCTCTGATTTTCACAACATAACCTTACCTCATATGTTCAATTAATTAGTGAATACCACACCCATGTACCTTACCACTTCATAATCCTCAGAATTCGGAAAATTGTCTTGTAAAGCCTTCCAAAGCTTGTACAATTTAATAAGATATATGTATTTATTTTTATCATTGATCCTCACATAAGTCCTGCTCTTTTGTCCAACGATTAAACTTCAGAGGTGAGGAAACTGAGTTTCTACTTTATCATTTAGAAGGCTATTCGTATTATAGTGGTTTATAGTGCAATATCGGTCTTTAAATTACCTTATAACTTTATAGCAACTCTCCATATTATGTTTTATAGTTTTAGGACACAACATGTTCTTTAGATCAGTTATATATGAAGAATTTGTACCATTGATATAATTAGTGCTCTCTACTTTAACATGTAGCAGTGTATCACGTCCAGAGATTTATATACTCGATTTTGTATGGGCCTGAAAGAAAAATAAACAATTATTTTGCATCAATTGTATTTTTTATAGTCATACACATATTCATGAACACACAATTTACATAGTAACGTAACATAGGACAAATCATGCCCCATCACCATTAAATGTAATAACTTGATAATTCATATGCAAATAATAATCGCCTGCAGACACTCCCAGTAATAAAACTAAGGCCAAGTTAGAGATAATTGTAGATTCTCCATTGCAACCTTGCACTATCCAATAGCAGCTTTTCCAGCTATTTGACACCTGCATCGACGGTCATGAGCTATTGTGTGTCAAATGTAATAGACTGGATTGGGGTGATGTTGGTGTGGGAGAGATTTAGGGGTTTATTCTTCTTTCGGGTGTACTAAGATTGATTCCACTAGTGGCTTCTATCACGGAAAATCAATCATACCTTCTCCGTGCTAATAAGGATGTTTTTACCTTAATTCTTCTTATTAATCCCGAAAGCTTAGAACAAGTCGTTAATTAAAAAAACTATCTGAGCAACTATTTCTCAAATTCAATTTTGAAAATACTGACACTAATAATATGCCTACGTTTGATCTACTCCTCTAAGTAAAAACATATGAATACACATTTAAAAAAGAAAGTGACAATGGTTGAATATTTTACAGCCTGATTACGATGAAAATACACTTTTATAACAGTAACAAAAATATTAATACGATTTTATTGTTTATATATATAAATTTCAAATGCAGCTGTCAATTTTTCTAATATAATCAACACTGTATATTAACACTAATATATTAAAGTTATACCAATGTAACCTTCTTTGTTAGCCATATCGTCTAAGGCGTCGCTCTCACTTTAGATTAGACTGATGATTACATGGAAACAGGGATTTGATTCCAATTGGTTGTAGTGAGGGTTCTTTCCTAAATGGTTTTCCAATCTCCTTCCACGAAAATCGGGGTGTACTTATTCTAATTTCAATTTTCTCAGCCCTAACACATTAGCGTAATTACTACATATGCTGCCAATGACAGGGTGATCGGGGATAGAATCCCGTTTTGTGTTTTGAGTTTTGAGGGGGGTTTACCAAAATGATTTTCCTCTCAAATTCAGGTACACTCCCTCTAAATTCAACCTTCCTCAACCTTAACTCATTAGCGTAATTAGTAAATATGCGTATAACCTGAAAAGGTAGTGAGGCGAGGTGCTAAAAAGCTACGCATGCGTGTAATCCTAACGAATAGTAAGGTGCAGTGATTAAAATTACCAATGTTGATTACAAAAGGATTTGTTTGTACTTTATAAAGGGTTCTTCATACCAGATTACTACTACAAGACACATTTAGAAAACTTTAAAGTTATCGAAAAGGATATCTCTATATCAAATAACATATGTATTAAAACTCAAACACTGTACACATTTCAAACAATATCATGTTATAAGGAAAAGGAGGTTAAAATAATTGCACCTAGTGTTAATAAATAGACAGGTGATTTATTGGACATATTTAAAATTAACTATAGACAGGGCTCTTTGTTAAGCTCACTATCATACCACTGAATATATACATAGCTTGAGTTTAGTTAAAATACAAATTAGATGATTAATGATCGAGAGGAAATTCTTTTAATAGAGCTCGGGCCAAATAAAAGATTATATAAAACAAGTTTAATTATTTATCTTCCTTCAAATGAAATGTTATTAAAGCATAACCCGCCTCGGTGGCGTTGTTGGCTAACGCGCTTGTCGTGTTGAGCTCGACTGATGAGGACGGGGAGATCGAGGTTCGAATCTCAGTTGGGTGAACTGGGGGTGGTTTTTCCTAAATGGTTTTCCACTCTCCCTCCACGCAAATGCGGGTTCACTTCCTCTAATTCAACCTTCCCAATTCCTAATCCATTAGAGTAATTAGTACTTAAAGCGTATAACCCGAACGGGTAGTAAGACGTGGTGCTAAATATTATTTTTATTATTAAAGCATATCTTAGATCTCATCTTAAAAATTATCACGATTATATGGCCTTGAGCCAACATGAGATTAAAAATAAAAGTTGACATACTTTGTCAATAATTATAGAAAAATAACAAAAAATGTACATCCCATTAGTTTTTGGTAATAGCGTTACTTTAAGAAAAATGGAAAAATAAGTATAGTTTAACTAGAAGAAAACATTTTGAATCGCGTTGTCAAAAGAACAGGTCCCTACTGATAATGGGATAACGTTTAATTAAGTGAGAAATGACAGCCTGACACCATTTTTGTAAAGCAATGGTCTATAACGGATTTATCTTAGTTGGTCTCGAATAAACATACACTTTTACTAAGCTGTATGGGCATAGACAACTAGTGAAAAGTGACCTTCGTGTACAAAGCCAAAAAATCAAAGATGCTCTTCCCATATCCGGGCTGTAATTTTTATTTTAGTAGAATTAAACTTAGTTATAATCCAAAAACGTGTCAAGGATTATTTTGAATGCATAATCATCACATCGTGCTCATTAAATTAACTACCAAAAAACTATTTAAGATCAAATTCTTGGAATAAAATAGTATTAATCAATTCAGTTATGTTTTGGAGTAATATGTAATGGATATCTGGCTCATTCTCTTCAGGACACATGGTATTGATCACCTCCCTTTCCCCTAGGGATTTGTAAAAATTGCATTGTCTAGTCACCCACATTTCTGTTGCTATTTTTCTCGATAGTTTACCGTATAATCCTCCTAATGGGATGGACGTTTGTGTTTATATGTTGGTTGTAGGACCCTCGCCATCGTAGTTGATGACCCTCTTCCTCTCATGAGCATCCATCAAGAGCAGGCTCTCATAATGACAGTCCATTCTCCCTCCAACTGACGAGCTGAGTCAACCACACTTGCACCTAAAAAAAAAGCCACACAAAACACATCTCATATATTTCCAGACAAAAGTAAACAAAACCATATAAACCATACATTTATAAAATACCTAAAATATTGTTTGGTTTTCACCGAGGGCTTTTATCGTGGCGTAGGGAAATCCACAAGCCCAACATTCATCATATGTTTCAAAAAATTTGGGTGTAAATGACAAGAAGGATGGAAGAGAGATAATAAGAGAAGATACAGAAAAAATGCTTTGCTATATTTATCCTCCATAGGGCAATTAAATATGTTCTGAATCTGGAAATAACAACCCTGACGCATCACTTGTATTGAAACACCCAATAAATACGTTAATTTTAACGATAAATGAAAAGTTATGTAACAGTATATAAATAATTAACTAAGGTATATAATATTATTAAAATAACTCATATCATTGATAATGAGCTGTTCAATATTCAGCTAGCTTCTAGAGGCATATAGTGTGAATCATTTTCAGGGGGCGTTCTTCTAAACCCCCCTTTAGTAAAACCCTTTCCTTCGGGTGCTTGGTCAGTATCGTTTTGGTTATAGCTCCTCTGATCACAAATTTGTTTCGTTTGGAGGGAAAGAAGGTTGGCTACAGGTGATTTTTAGTTTAAATTAAATTCATTACACTGCACCAATACCACTACTTGTGTGTAAAACGCCCATTAAAATTATAACTAATTTTTGGACAGGTATTCTATGAAATGCAGAGTTAGACTATCACTACACTAGGCTATTTTTGGTTGGCGTATCAGAATTATAATCCAATCCTTAATCACAAGTTCATGTCAATGACTCTCGTGCCCGTGGTTCCAAACGGTTAATTATACACGCTTCAAATTTAAAAAAAACTCTTATATCAAAATATTTTACAAAATAGTCTAATTGTATACTATAGTCTTACTGTAGACTATAATGTGTGTTTTGGCCCAACTACACACTTCGTTCTGTAAGGTTCGTATTCCGTCGTGTGGAAAATTTTGACCACACAGTAGAACATTTCTCGGTACAAAGCTTCTCAATGCAGAAGTCTGTAATTGGTAGCAATCAAGATAAGTTTATTTCTTTTATAACGGTGTCTCACAACGTTTTCAGGCTTTACGCATAAATCATACTACCCTAATGGGGTAGATTTGAGGAAGGAGGCAATTTAGAGGTAATATACTAGCATTTGAGTGAAAGGAGAGTGGGAAACTATTTATGAAAACCCACACTCTGTAGACCTGACAGGGATTCAATCCCCAATCTACCCGTCATCAGTATGTCAGTCTTAACATAAGGATAAACGGTTAGACGGTTCGCCCACTGAAGAAGGCTCCATGGATTTTGGATCAATTTAATTTTAAAGAGTGTTGATATGGCTGGCTACGGAGGACTATTAATAGACATACAATACACATATAGCCTGATTTTGGTTGGAAAAACTGTTGAGAAAATTAAACATATTTTTTACAGCCAATATCGATAACATTTTACTATTTTATTTGTGTTATTTTATAAGTATTGATAATATTTATCAAAGGTGACAACTGCAGATAACATTACTTGACGTATGAATATGTTAAGCTTGTTTAGTAGTTAACTTTTATTGCTCTTTTACCAAAATCATATTATAAAATTTAAATGAAAGCATTAATTACTGGATATAATCATCTTTTTATAAAAGTATAATATCCTCATTTATATAACTTTAGTTGTAATTCAATACAACTCTAATATTTTATTGATATTTTAATTTTGGATAGGAATACTAGACAAAGATTTAAACTATGACAATTCTGACTGTGTTTGTATAGTTTTCTAAAATTGTTTTTATTTTGATGAATTTGATTTGACAACTTATTGTACTTTCCTATTAGTTGACAAAATATCACGTGATAAATTGTGTTTAGTGTGTGTGCACAAAAGTGAAACATCCAGGACGATAAGATTGTTAACGACAATAAGTTTAATAAATATGTAGATTAGAAATAGTGCTGTAAAAAAACTATAATTTGAGGTAAGCTGAGCTGTATTATTTATGTGACGCAAAAATTTATATTTAGGTAATAAAGCGACTTATTAAATTATAACATTTTGTTTTATGTCTTTAGTTTCAAATTTGATCGGTTGTGAGATTAAACATGTAAGAGTTTATACTTAAAACTCGCTTTTCTCGGTGTGGGCTCCACTACCAAATCCCCAAAAAGTGTAAACTAATGTAATTCCAGTGTTGTTTTGAATGTTGATTTATTGTTACAATTTTATGATTCCAGCTATCCCATAAATGTGTCAGAAAAATTTAAGAATGTGTAAATAATTTGCAAAATTTATATAGAATAAAAAAATTTATCTTTGGTGTTATCCGTTTTTTGATAGGTTCTACCGTTTAGCTACAAGAGGTCTCCAAAGAAAGGTCCGCACCAACTTTAAGTTGTTTCTTTATTTTGCATTTTTTCGGGGGTTAACAATTCAATTTTTTAGCTTTTTGGAATTTTCCTGTACGTTTCAGGCTAGAAGCTATAAGTTTGTCGATTTCAAGCTTATAGCTCATCTGGAAGTTGGTAAACATTGATGTCAGTTAGTGAGTGAGTTAGCCATGTGTCTTTATAGTATAGCGACAAGTGAATTTAAATTCTAAATTTAAGTTATAAAGATTAATAGGGAGGCCTGGATGAAATTCAGTTCGTAGAAATAATCGCCATTTCAGCCATACTGGATTAGACCCAACACCTCCCCGTCAATTGTAACGACACTTTTTCGTGCTCGACTTTCTACCTGTCTGGGCTGTATGCATATTTACATTTTTAGAGCAAATATGAGTACGGGAGTATCTATATTAATTTCACTCACATTTTTGTTTAAAAGAGTTTGGTAAACCTTTCAGGAAAAAAGAAAATATTTGGTGTACCCAGATGGGGATTAAAATTCTGACCGGTAAACCAGACAGTGTGAGGCAGACTTTTTTGTTTGTATATTGAAGGCAACAGAATGCAAGTCACTAACGCTTAAAACCAATAAATTATCGCCAAGGGAGTTGGCGATTTGGAAACCATAGTCTATACATTAGTTATCAATTCTATTGTCTGCTTTTGAATCCTCCAGCTACCTGGATAGAATGCAAGCTTACCTTGCTTTGTCCAAATTTGTTTAATCCCATCAGTTAGGATCATAAGGGTATTTGAACAAGGTATGAATGATGAAGACCAATTTTGATTGCAAACAGACTTTGTAACAGTACCTAATTAAAAATAACCATGTTATTTTTTATTTTTAAAAATAAGTACTAATTTATAATATTTGTTTGTAAATATAATTTTTTTCAAAAGATTCATGTGATATTGTCCAATATTGAATTATATTGATTTATCCTTTTAATGTGTAAAACAATGAAATTTTTACAATTTTTTTTATAACCGATTAGGTTGGGTGAAACTAGGCGGTCGCTTAGGTCACAAACCTCCTACCACATGGTTTCATTATTTAGCGTTTTGTAAAATAATTACTTGAATTAAATATGCAGCTATTTATTATTAAATTAAGATTTACCATTTAAATTTGTTATCTTATATCAAGAACATAATCTCTAAACAAGATTTTTTAATAACAAAATCACTTTTATAGTTTTGTGTCACATGCAACCGGGGACACGTGAACTAAGGTGTCAGTTTCATCTTGTTTGTTGTTAATAGGGATGAAGGGGTTCAGCACACATTTATTAAAGGATATTTTCCATCAAAATCCAGTCACGCAAATGCTGGTACATTTACTATTGATTTTACCCATTCCATAAATTATCCCTATAGAGAAAATATTTCGAACGGGTATTAAAATGTGAATCATATAAATTATTTTTTCATCAGTATAATATGGTGTACATTAAATATTCAATAAATCAACATAGGCATTTTATAATAAACAAAACAAAACATCCATTCACATTTAAATGTAAATGGTACGGATCTCTGCACGGACTTTCTCTCTTTATTGTTTAAAATTGAAATATTTACTCAAAACTCGTAATATATGTGAATAAAAATAATATACAATAGCAAATCCAAGAATAAGTTACACTATCCTTATGTAAAACATTTTTTGAGTCGCAGTTTTAAATTTTATTTTTAAGGAATTAATGTCCTCATTTGTATGTTTGGAATGATAAAAATGATCAGTATTGGGTCCCCAAGGGTCAACACTTCGTATTAAAATTTTGACTTACAGTTAATTTTTTTTACATTTTATTAGTATTTGTACATCGTCATGTCATTGCATTGCTATTAAATTCCTCATTTATAAATTTTGACCAATAAAAAAGGTAAATATTAACCATTGAGTCTAAAATGAATTAGATAGATCATTGTTGTACAAACATTTCTCCTATACAGTTTAAGGGGGAAAAAACAAAAACTTTTAGAGAAACTTATATTTTACTACTCTATGGCATTGGAGAATTATTGCGTTTAAACTTGAGTAGTATATCTTTACAGCTAAAGCTGACAAAATTGTATTAATATATTTGCCAATATTTCAGAAACTGTTGGAAATATAAAAATATATTTCATATAAAACTTTTTAATTTTTTATGGTACTACAACTTTGCAATGAAAAGTTATTTAGTTTCGCAAATAGTTGCGGAGATGCGGAAGATTCTGCTTCTGTAAAGTACCCTAAAATTCATTTTCATGGGAAAATTAAAATATCCAGTTTATTTATCTTAATCAACGAAATACAAATTTTAATCAAAATCGTTAGAGCCAATTTTGAGAACGTTGACTGTTTCTCTTTTTACCCTTCAGTAAACTAACCTTAGTTTTAGGGCTAGATATCCAATTCCAAAAAACCTTCGGGGAAACCCTATGACAGCCCTAGATACCAAATTTAAACCTGATCGGTAAAATATTTTAGGCTCTATTTTGAGGTATAGACAGATAGACAGGCATACAACCAGACAGACGGAAATTCAAAAACAACTTTTTTGGATTTGGAGGGTCATGAAACGTCGAGATACATCAAAATCTCGAGTTCAATTTTTTGTTACGACCACAATAGTTTCTCTACCTGTAAGATAACGAGAAACTAAATATATAATAATTATATATATTTGAAATGTAGCAACACTTTTTGATAATGAGTGCTGAAGTCATATTCAACTTATTTTAGTAATTTAATGTTTAAATGATAGTTTATACATAAAGCATATGTACAAAAATATAGAATTTGAAAATTATTCAAACGAAAGACCACAATTTTAAAAAAATGAAAATTTCTTTAGACAAAAATTGTTTAAGATTCACCAAATTGGTATAAATTTCAGTTTTTTTATACACAAACAAATTCTTTGTTGATTTTCATTTAAATCTTGCATGTTTTAAAAATAACGAGGCTGGAATTTAAGAAAATGTTTCTCATAGCTATACATGACTGATTAGAGTTCTATTTGTTTAAATGAAAGCCTATATATATATATACGTGTATATAAATATATATTATATATACAAATAAATATATATACGTTTATATAAATATATATTATATATGTATATACATATATATAATATGTATGTGCATATATATAATATATATGATGGTATGATAAATGAAGATTTAAATTATATAAATCTTGAGTTTAGATTTGTTATATCTAACTGCTAAATTGAGAGCTGTCGTTACAAAATTGACACACGAGGCTTCGATGGTCTAGCTAGATATTATTTTCCTAAAACTATACAAATTGTAAATTATTTATAAAATATGTTTGCATTAGAACAGTAAAACAAGAATAGAGGTTTTCATATTTCAGTTCTGAATAAAATTACAAAACCGGCCGGCCCATTTTACGCACGCGTTCCTTTAGTTTAAGCCCCGAAAATACCCATGCTGAATAGGATACAATGTTGAATGGTGTGAAGAGGAGGGTGGAGGTAAACGAACGGGTAGGAAACCGTGACTTGGCGCTATATTTCAAAATGTTCGTGGACACACACGCACTGCAACGCATTTTAATAAGCGTGAAATAAAATAATGGCCTCACAAGATAAGATTCCAGAGCTGTATTTTCATGACAAAAGCGATTCGTACATGAAAATTATTTTTATATAAAAATAAGAGCTTTACATATAATATTTTTGTCTTCTTTTTTTTCTTCATACACTGTATATTCACTTAATGTATTCAAAAATGTGTTCACTAAGATTAAATATTTTATTAGGTTGATAAATACATATATATAAACTTACACTAACTGTGAATAAACATGTTCATAATGGACATATAATAAATAATATATAAGTGTTTATTAGTCTTATAATACTCTAAAGCAAAGAAATGTATACAAAATATAACATTTTATTTGGAAATTTCCTCTATTTGAAAACATAATAAAAACATTCTCTTTGTCTACTTCTAAGCTCTTCAATTACTCCATATAATACTCAAATTTAACCGTCTTTATTCAGAATGTTTAAATATTTTCATAGACGTCAAATAGAACTCACAGAGCTTTATCGTTATATAGCTAAAGTATAAGAATGACAATATTTTAGTAATAAAATCATTAATGAGTTTGAGACAATGTGATTATTAGAGGTAATTCCCACGCCCATTAGCTCATGAATTCAAAGTCAATCTCATTTGATCTAGTTCCTCTGTGGTATAAGGGTCAATGTTTATAATTATCAACCAGGGTTATTTATCCTAAATATTTTCCCACTATTCTATCCCCTCTGATTCACGCTAATGTCTACGTTCTAATATATAAAAAAAAAATTATCTCTGCTCCCTTTTACCTGTTCAGTTAATATTAAAATATTATATTTACCATAGTGGGGTAGGAATGAGGAAAGAAACGTTTTAGAGTTAATACACTCGAATTTTCGTGAAAGGAGAGGTTGAAGCATTTTATGAAAAACATTATTTGTAGATAGTAAGGCGTGGAACGATTCCTTTCATAGAGCGTGTCACTAAGATAAACTGCACATGAGCTTAAAGAAAAAATACTTTAATTTACCATTTGGGGAAGAAAAATGTTACTTGTGAAGATTTTCTTCCAAAAGCTTCTAAATTAAGCAATAATATTGTTTATTAATTTTACAAAATTTCATCATATAGTGCGTCAGACTGTTCGATTACCATTCTCAGATATGTATAGAAAAGACTGTATAATCCCAGAATGACTAATTAGGCGAGGGGTGTTTACAAAAGCTAGCTTTGATAAACATTTTATTTTAAATTAGACCACCTCTTCAACAATAATTAGAATGCCGAGCGAAGATCGAAAACATGCGATAGGAAGGTAGATTCATATTATTAATTTGTCGAATCATAATTTTGTAATTATCACATTTAACAAAATGAAAAATGCTCATATGATAGTAAGCTATGATTAAAAGATATCCAGACATTCATGCACAATTAATACATAAGAAAACGTTCCCAATACTCTATGACTGTTTTCTTCATGTTTGTAAGATAATCTTACATATAAGTTTTGGGTTGTTATTGTCATATAATATTTTTTGTTAGGTTGCCTTTCACTCTCTTATGATCAATAAACATATGATATATATTAAACATTATTAGGGATCTTTGATAAAATTTTCATTTGTACATAGATTATTTTTACATTTACGTCTTAACTAGATATTCGTAAAACCTCATACTTTAAAGTATAGAATGTAAGGCAAGGAAAATATTACGGTAGATACTAAAAACATGTTTTTTATTAAAGAAAATGTTTTTTAAATAAAGTGGTGTAAATGTATAAATTGTTTCCTCTCCAAAAATTGGAATGCCAAAGAAATTATGTAACTTTTAGAGCCTTAAAAAGTATAAACGCTAGCGGCAATGGGTGTAAGCCAGGCCTTCTATACAAATGCCTAGGCTTTCTATATAATTCCCAAGGGGTTTTGGCAAGGTATTAAATACATTAATTTTTCTGTTGTATTTCATAATTTTCGTAGGAAATTTATTCATTAACCAGTCATTATGTATTACCGAAAGCGATAGCTAACCTAACCTATCCCAACCTAACGTTACCTTACTACCGTGTTCTAAAATAACCTAACCTGAAAAGTTTAAATCCTAGGAATTAGGTGAATTTGTAAGAAAACGGTGCAAGACTTACATGGAACTATATAGAGTAATTGATAAGATATTCCGGGACTTCAAAAAGAAAAAGAGTTTGAAATTAATTATGAAATACAACAGCAAAACTCGTTTATTTCATATTTTGCCAAAACCACTCTGGCATTATATAGAAAGCCTAGGCATTTTATAGAACGCCTGGATTTTACACATTGCCGGTGACATATATATTATTCATCCTCAACCATGGTGAACAACACTTTTAAAATGAGATTATTGTATATTCTTTCCCTTGAGTCGCTTGCTTGGGATGCTATTAAGAGGTGGGATGTATTTTTTTAAATCATCGCACCTTACTACTAGTTTTAAATATACGCTTGTGTACTAATTACGCCGAATTATAGAGGAGGAATGTTAAGATTAGAGGAAGTGAACCTGAATTTGCGTGGAGGGAGAGTAGAAGACTTTTTTTGATAGAAAAAAAAACACATTCTGTACACCCGATCTAGTGTCAAACCTCGATCCCCCTGTCATTGGCAATCTAGTCTAATGAGAGAGTATCACCTTAAAACATGCAGCCACCAAAGTGGGAGAATGCAAGTCAAGGGCTGTTTGTTCCATATTTTATATCAAAAGTTTGTAAATCAAAATCAAATATTGCTCATGTATAAATATTCAGTTTAATTTTCTTCAGATGGCGATATCAAAAGTTCTTAAATATCCGTTAAGAGTGTCCTGGAATTTAATGACCATTTTTTATCTTCATTTAAAGATTGTATTAACTAATGACACTACTCTTCTGATGAATATTCAATAACCGTTGATATCACCCTGTGAAGAAAATTAATCGCTATATTTGTACCAAAAAATTAAGTTTTTTATTTTTGTAAAATAAATGTTTTGCTAGAAAAAACTGTGAATAAATCGTTAGTATCTCGCGTTCCCACCTTCAGGATGTAAAGCGAATTTTGAACTATTTTTAAAATCAATGCTTTTGTTAGAACTTATTATCTCTTTAATAACCAAATTTCGTTCTAAAAAAACATTACTGGCAACTGTATTGTTATATAATATATACTACCATACTGTTTTAAGCCCCTATAATTCATTATTAAAACCTCTATAAATCTCAATACATACGTTAAAGTTTGTATATAACATTATTAAGGAAGATCACCAATTATTTTTATTTTAAAACAAATTTTTAGCAAAGATTACAACAAGGTCCTTCTTCCCCATTTTCCCCTCACCCTCCCAAATAAATGGAATGGTAAAAACAATAAAAGACTCGTATATATACACTAAAGAAATTGTGTTCTTTTGAGAATCTCCTTGTTAAAATTTTGGCATAAATTTTACAGTGAGTAGAGGTAGAATGTGAAAGGTCAAGTTGAATTCCACGAATAAGTAATTCAAGATTCAATATTCAATCTAAAATCACCAATGTAGAGATAACTATAGTAAGATTATTTTTAAATGATGCTTATTTATTGAAAATACTTTTTTAATTGGTTATGCTATGATACTACTTTATTCCACACCACACAATATAATATATTATATCATTAATTTATTTCACTACTATGTAAAGCAGAATGTCGCAATACAGCCTTAATATTCCGGATTATAAATATATAAGCTCTATTTAAATGAAAACTGATAATTTTTGTTATTATATTGTATTAATTGTGATTTTATATAGCGATGTCTAATCAACAACTATTTTCTTTTTCTAATGTAAAATATTAAATTAAATTTTTTTAAATTATCTCTTTTATTGGTCATAATACTATTTTTTAAACTTATAATACGATATAAAATATTATTTAACATAAAATGTATTAACTAATGAATTAAATTTTGTTAAAGCAAACCTTAAATTAATTTCCAGTAACAAAACCCTTTCCTACATATATTGTGTTTTCATTATGCATAAATATTTATTCAGATTGTCTTTCGTTTTGATCAAAAGTATTAAATAATAGTTATACATTCAAATAATACTTTTATTATTTATAATATGTTAACTCGTTTTAAGCTGTATATTGTGGTACTACAAGTTAAGATATAGCCTTGTGTAATATTATTTTGCGAAACCGACAGTACTACTCTTCTTAACGTCTTTCTTACTCTGAGATAGTCGTGAACTTTCTGTAAGGGCCTCATTAGGGACAATTTTCTCTTTAGTGTGTTTTCAAATACCCGTTATTTGAGTTTCTTTTGAGCTATCTGGCACTCTACTCAGTAATCCGAGGTAAGCGATTCTATTTATATGTCGTACCAAGTTTAATTTCGTGTGTGATTTAACGTTTTATGAACTTTACAATGTGTAGAGAAAAACAATGGTTTGTATTATTTGAATAAGGTTCATATTTTGTGGTTGATAAATGACAATGTCGGTTTGTATGGATGCTGTCATAATTTAAATGACCTATCACGGACAAGATACACAGGAAATATGAAATAATTCACAAGTTGACAGGTCCATTATTAATTTAAGAAAGAATGGCTCAAACTAATTTGAGCTTAAATGATTGCGCATAGCATTTTTAACCTAGAGATTCAACAAATATTTCTGTGAGTGAATTAATAAAATCATAGTTTATATTCTAAAAGATGATAGCTATAACATAAATATACTCTATTTTTGTATGTACCCACTCATGTGGGATGTATACACATTTACACTAATTGGATAGGGAAAAGAAAGGAGAATGTTGTAGAAATGTACTCCCAATGGTGACAAGAGAGGCTGAAAAATCATTTAGGAAACCACACCTCAATATACCTGGTTGTAATTTGAACACTATCATCACCTTCATAGACAGACATGACCCCACCGGAATCTTATGAACAAAATATATATGACTTTATATATAGTTCAAACAATATCCAAATTAGGGTACAAATACAAATTAGGAGGCTGTGTTACAAGAAAAAGCACTTCAGAGCACTTCTAAAGGTGTTAATTATTATTTATAAAGGTCCTTGCCTTCAGCAGTTATGGGCCTATGTTGCCGTAAATAAAACACTTCAGATAGCTTCTAGAACTGTTTATCTTTTTTTTTTCTAACATCCAGCATTTGGAGAATGGGCCCACCAAATCCCCCTGAAATTATTGGCTGGCTACGGCCTTGAGATGACTGATAAATTGATCCACATGCCCTTTTGATGGAGTAATTTAATTTTGCTGTCCGATTAGACCTATTACTTTGATCCTAAATAACCTGACTCTAGTGATATGGATATGATACGTAATATATTAGGGTGTCTACCATTGCCAATTACTGAGTCGTGGGTGGCTGCGTTGTCTGATGGCTGTGATCTTATATAATCACATGTTTATAAGCTGAAGACTTCCGCACATCTATCATAGACTCTGCCTTAAACTATTAGTGAAGAGTGAAGAATGACCATGGGCACGGGGTGAATCCTGGATAGCTCAGTGGTAAGAGCATTGGTGTACTAAGCCGAAGGTCCCGGGTTCAATTCCCGTGTCCAGGTGTCATTTTTCAATTTTCAGAGTATGATATCTAAATCGTGTTATCCTCACTAGAATGCATAAATTATAGCTTCGGCTATTTGATTCATTAATGTTATTACAGATATAAAAAAGTGTATTTAAATTTTAAAACTTATTATTATTTCAAAAAATGATTATTACAAAAATGAAGGGGTAGAGGGGAGTTAGAAGGATGTGATATACATTTTAGTCGGGAAATTTTGGAAATGATCGGGTGAAATCAGTGAAAAAGTCAGTAGTTTTATTGGTCAATTTTAGTAGACACCATGAATAATTAATTTATATGTACTTCATTAGGTAAGGTTAATTTATAAGTTGAGTTAATGATACGACCATGATAATAGGACACCCACGTAATGCATCCTAAATTAATAACTCCAAGAAGAATCTAATAAGAGCTGCTTTTGAACTTTTATGTGAGTAAAATTAATGATTTAGGTACTATGAAAACCAGAAGAATAATCTTGAATATTTTAAAATCTAGTTAAATGACAGAATTAATTACTTTTAAGAATTACAATCTAAAGGTAAAAATAAATCTACTTGTGTGTACTATTAGAAAAGCTATATAATTAATCTTGCTATACAATTGAAACAGCTTACTTAAGAGGAAACGGGGATAGGTAATAAATCTACATTTATCGAAATTTATGACATATTAGTCAAAAGTATGTGGTAGAAAAGGATAAACAATTATTGGTATAATGAAGGAAAGTAATGCATTTTCACTTTGTTGTTCAACGAAATATTCTATTTAATAAATTAAAAGAATAAATGATCAATCCTATAGTGAATGAAGATAGTTTATTTTGAATTTTGTCTTGAATGAAATATTAGATTATTAAATAAAAGTAAACTAATTAAATAATATAAATTACCAAAGGCATTATGGAAATATATTTCCATCTTCAGGCTAAGATTTTGATTAGTATTAATCCATTTTGGATCATATATATGTTTTATTTTACCTTTATATATATATATATATATATATATATACAAAATCAAAATATTAGGAACGTTTCAAATTATATATATATATATATATATATAAATTGAACGTTTCAAATTATATATATATATATATATATATAAATTGAAACGTTCCTAATATTTCGGTTATATATAAAGCTAAAATAAAACATATCAGTATTATTTAAACAATGTAATTTATATTCAAGTTTAAAGGCATTAAACGTTCTAGACTTAACCAATGGACTCCCCCCCTATACGTAAGCTACCAGATAAAGGTTGCCATACTGTTGGAAATGTCCCCACAAAACGAAACCCCTCCCCAGATCATCTGAACCCTCTTTGTATCCTCCGATTGTTCTAAAGCTCCCCCATGTGAGTTCCCTCCCTCTTTCGCTCCTAAACTGCCCTCTCCCTTTGGTTCATGGAGGGCCAGTTTTCATCCACTCTGACCAGGCCGAGCTTAACTTGCAGTCGCAATACATTCCACGAGACAGCGGCGGCAGAGTGGGGACTTAAAGGGGATAACCTCCAATCCCATTCTTTTAGATTGGTAATAATATGAATACTTATATCAAGAACCTCAGCTACGATAAAGGGCAGGGAGACGCTAACCAGCCTTCTAAATGAGAAAATTGAGTTCGAATCCTGGTCAAGATGGCTTTTAGTTGGATGGCAAGGTAGGTGAGGAACGATTTATTTGATGCTAACTATAGGGGTATTACCAGATGCAAAAAAAATAATAAAACACAATAAAATAGGTGTTTATATAGAAACTGACGTTAAAATGGTTATTCCAAAACACGAATCACAAACCATCTTGCGGCGATGGTAGCCTAATGGTCAAATACTCTCATTGTATTTGATAATCATAAATTGGGAGGATATTTTGAGAATTTTAATCCATATATTTGATCATCCTTTCTTTTTTTTTCTCATGTTCTCTCCACGGGAATGCGAATAAATTTCCTCTAAACAGTCCTCCTAATTTTAATAGATAAAGCTTATTGTTTAGTAATATTTGTGATCAATGAACAAATTCAACTTAGTAAACTTAGAAAACCTTATCCTACACCTAGGTCCTTAGTGCCATGGATTGAACTATTTGGGAAGTGTATAACACGAACGGATGCTAAAAATTATATATTCTTGAATGAAGACATAGTCTTACATAGTACACACATAGTAAAATAGTTTAGATTGGTTCTTTGAACCTTCTCTTAATATGAAACTAGAATTTAAAAAAAGGCTACTAGTCGATTTATCAAACCCTTCAGCAAGAAGACTGGGCTTTTAGAATGTATACACTCATCATATTCTAGATACAGACATGGAATAGTTATAAACCGTCTCATTAACAAGCTTGTAATATTAATAAATTGAAACTTATTAAAATAGTGGACTATAACTACTTTTTTTTTATCCTATAGGTCAACCTATCCATTAGGAATCGTTTTAATAGATTATATCATGGATCACTTAAATAACCTCAAAGTTGCCGGGATTATTATCAAGAACATCAGAGGTTCAAATAACATACCAAATTATTGGAGCTAGCTTTAAATTTCATAATACAATTAAAATTATATTAGCGTGAATAGTAAATAGATATTACCTTCCTCATCCTACTACCTGGATAATATAACATACTTATAAAACCTTAAGAGTATATTTGATGGAAAACCCCACATTATTTTAATAATGCGTGGAAAAAATAAGTTAAACGTTCTATTATTTCTTATATATTACCGGTTTGGCATTCATAAAAGTTCTTCAAAGCAACAATGTGACTACTTCCCAATAATAAAAACCATAGTAAAACCAGAGCTATATAGTAAGGGCTGTCCCAGTTCTTTGATGCTAACGCTGCCGCCTTGGTTCCGATAGTTGGAGGGGGAGCACTGGCGTGACGTCACCGGCCAGACACTTCGCGTCACCTGCCAAATCACCACGTGTTAATACAGTGGTATTCCAATGCGTGATGTTTACTCATTTCGAATTGAATTTGGCTTTTTTTTTAGAGAATAAAAGCTTACTGTTAGACGTAGGCCTACTATTTTAGCTGTTTTGGAAATAATTGAAAATTTAAGCCCTAAAGAATCACGCGTTAAAATAAATGAATTTGTTCCGAGTTATTCCGCCTTTGAAAAAGATAAAATTGTAGAATTGTTAAGTGTGATAACTGTGAAAACTACGAAATATTGCTCGACGAAACTAAAACAACGAAGAAAACTGTTGATACCTTAAAAATCCAGTTGAACGTATTTAAGAAGGAGAAACAATTTTTTTAAACATTTGCTCGAAAATCTAAAATACTTTCTAAACAAATTAGTAACTATGTTAGTGTAACAAAATCACCAAAGCGACAATTATGCTTAATTAAACGTAAATATGAAGAGAGATGTCGTTTAACTAAATGTTTCGCAAAACTGTTAACACCCATACAACTCAAATCATTAGCCAGTAAGGGTAAAATGATTCGATGGACAAGTGAAGACATTTCACGCTCCGTTATGATAAGAGCCCTATCTCGTAAAGCTTATGATTTTTGGAGAGAAAAACTTGTATTCCCTCTTCCTTCCTCGTAAACTTTATGTAGGTGGTGTGCTAAGTTTACCTGTTTTCCTGGTATTCTTAACAATGTACTGGTGCTGGTTTCAAAATGCTGAGAAGATTTACCTACAACAGATAAACTTTGTGTAATATGTTTTGATGAAATTCACATAGACAGCAGGGTTGTCTACGATGTTGGACTGGACCAAATTATCAGCCCTCACTCCAAAGTTCAAGTTGTGCCAATTAGAGGACTATCATCTAACTGGAAACAGCCGGTGTATTTTGATTTCGACAATACTATGAACGAATCACTGCTTTTCCTGATTATTAACGCTGTAGAGTATTCAGGAATCATAGTATGTGCCATTGTTACTGATTTAGGAGGCTGTAGAACACTGTGGAAGGAGCTCAAAATAACCACAAAAAACATATATTTTATCAATCCTGCTGACTACGATAGAAAAGTGTGGGTTTTTGCTGACATGCCTAACTACATCAAACTTTGGAGAAACCACTTTCTCGACGAAGGACTAGTTTTAGAAAATAATACAGAGATCAATTTTGATATTTTGACTGATGTTTTACAAAGGGACACAGGTGAAGTTAAACTGTGCCAGAAACTTGATATTTCTTTATATTATTATTATTATTATTATTATTATTATTATTAAACCAGCAGTTGTATATAAAGTGTTATGTATTAGTTTTGCTTGTATATGTAGGCAGCTTATGCAAGGGATATTATATTATTATTATATTATTTTTTTAATAAAACATGTGATCGGTTTTTGTTCTAATAAGTATTGTTATATTGTGTACTTATTTTTCTGTGTTATTATTATTATTATTATTATTATTATTATATTATGAACAATATTATAGAAGCTCTTGTAAATAATATTAGAATAATATCAATAGAGAATAAATATATCCTTTTTTAAATTACTGTATATTTAAAATTAATAAATTTTTCAGTGAGTTCAACATATTTGTATAGTAACTGATATATTGATAGTATGTAGGCCTACTCAAATAATATATAAAGTGTTATGTATTAGTTTTGCGTATGCATGTACATGAAGGCAGCTTATGGTAGGGCTATTATAGTATTATATAATTCTGTTAATAAAAACATATGACATGTTTTTGTTTTAATAAGTGTTGTTATATTGTTATATTATATACTTATTTTTCTGTGTTATTATTACTATTATTAAATTATGAACAATATTATTAGGGGTTCTTGTAAATTTCAAGACGGTTTGGCTTGAATTAATTCTATTTACTACTTTGTATAGTGATTAATATCACTAGTTTAAATATTATTGACGGACCAGTTTTTCTGACAAGTCTCATTCAGTCTATCTAAAACTAGGCGCGCTAAAATAGCTCGTAACTAAACACGTCAAACTTAGCAAAGTATTTAAGCTACAGAGATGAGTCTTATATCTAAATAAAATTAAGTTCAGGGTCATCATTTCGTACACTTATACTACCCATCTATTTCAATTAGGAAAAAACTTTTCAATAGAGTGAAAATGTGTCTGCTATAAGAACTTCATTATAGTTCTTTCATTAAAAAACAATTTTTTAAAAGCAAACCAATTGAAATATGGGAATTTTAATAATTTCCGCATGTCTTTAAAGGTTTTTATAACAAATAATGAAAAAATTACTGTGATTGTTCAATTAGTTTACGAGAAAATGTGAGTTATGTTTTGGAACTTTCAAGCGTTCTTTGTGTGTCATTCGAGCTCCATCATACCGGTGACGTCACGTCTTGAATGAGAAAGGACCCCCTCCAAAGCCATAGTGAGACAGCAGTTACTATATAGCCCTGAGTAAAACCGCTTTTTTTTTAAAAAAAATACATCATCCTTCCATTGACAGTAAGTTGTACTAAGTAGTGTAGCATTTGGCTACAAGCATAGGAGAGTCGAGTCAGGAAAATATACAACTTACACCGTTTCACCGTCCCTGCGTTTAGGACTACGAGTCGAGGAGAAAAACAACAACAACACATTCGAGCATAGCCGTGCCACGAGGTAGACTAGATGCTTCCATCAAGGTTTTAACGGAGTCCACTAAAGTTCGCCACACAACCAAGGGCATTCCAAAGAGATTAAGCTGTAAAGAGAGGTTGTTCTACTATAATCTAGAAGGTTCCAGTTTTTTTGAGTGTATATAAGACGTTATTGTTATCACGCGCATCCACCCTCCCCCCACCCTTGGTGATACATATGTATTCCTCCACCATGTATCCCGTTCTCCAATGTTCTCTGACTTTTCTTGTATATATAGTGCCGGTGGGGCAGCTTTTCGGCACTCTTAGACTTGTTTGAATGGAGGAATAAGAAGCTAAGATTTCAGATAGTTAAAATGTAAGAACACATTTCTTTCTCGGCTTAGTTTTACTTCATCATTATTATTTATTTATTTATATATTTAACTTTTCAAAATTCTTGTTTCGGCAATATATTATAAATATATAGTGAGGGCTAAAATTGATATTTTGCAGCAAATTATGGTTTTGTCATCAATAAATATAACAAAAATAGGTTTCACTGGTAGTTTAAAATTTATTCTTGATAATATCTATTGGCCTAATTATGATTGTGCAATTTAGTTAGGGTTTTGTGTATAATGGGAATGTGTATAGAGGATTTAGAAAAAATGAGGGAAGTTTGAGAACTCGCCTTTGTAAATAATGAAGATGGATTTTATAATTGATATTTGTGTACGAGGGTCACGTAACGTTACTAGTTTGTTCCGTGCAGGAATAAATGATTTAATTATAATTGTTCTTTCCTGATGCAGCTGTTTTGAGTGTAAATCTGCATTTAACATTGATATACATTTTTTTACATCCATCATTCTAAATCTTAAAGAATACTATTTGTTTGCCAAATCAACGATCATTATGAATTATTAATATCTCTATATATTGTTAAAATGTATTCATATTCTTATACTTGTGTATTTAATTATGTTATTTATGAATATTTACCAAAAATGCAGCTTCAAGTTTTCTTTAATGTTAGGAATATAGATAATACCCCTAAGTAATATGTGTGATTTTATATGTTTTTCTTTGTCGGTATATATATATATATATATATATATGTATGTGTGTGTGTGTCTTTGAAGACGACCGTCAACATATCATTCCCGAAACCCGTCTGAGTAGCGTGCTTTGAGTTCCGAATGTTTATACTCAAACATTCAAATAAGAACTCCAGCTACTCATTCCTTTTACCCTTTTTTCTGACCCTTTTTGATGTTATTCATTAGGACCTCCTATTATGGTTTAACTCTTAAATATATACATTAAGACTGCCCAAAGGATCAGTCTGTCAGTTGAATCAAATCCAATATAGTGAGAAATGAAAACATGCAAACTAGAATCTTAGCCGTAAATAAAGCGATGCTTACAAGAAAAACCACAATGATTCAGGGGCAGAGCAGTGAATCCCAAAAATAAGGGCGCCGATCTATTAACATGTCCAGGCTATAATTTATCCTTTATTTAATGTAGCGATATATATATATATATAGTGACGATAATATATGTTTTTTTAAAGCCCCAAGTTTTAATTGATAGGTTTGTGACTGTAGACGAGAGAATGATATAATCTCACAGACAAGTGTATACCAGACCCACAGCCTCCAGGTTAAAATGGCTGTGTTCTGTGAGAAAGAGTGAGACCTTCAACACGGGCATCGCTAGGTGCCATCGAAGTTTTTTTTAAACGCTCATTTTAAAATTGGCATTACAAAAGGGAAGTAGACAAATATCTCTCTCGAGTCAATCGTTTGGTTTCCACAAAGCTAAGTTCAGATAGATATCAAATACCTTTTCACATAATGCTACCTCTTAAAAAGCTCATGCAGACTGCCCACTACGATACAATAGAACCTTTATGACAAACATGTTAAAAGTGAGTAATTTAACAAACGTACACTGCGTATAACCCGAACGGGTAGTAAGACGCGGGGCTAATAATAATAATAATAATAATAATAATAATAACAAACGTACATCTGGAAGTACTTTTATCACTGAGCACTGGCACCAGTGAAGCCTAGTGTTTATGGACTCGACCCATCTCAAGGAGCAAAGCGTAGAGTATATACTTGTCTGTGGCCAAGTTTACTACAGCAAAGGTTTGAAAAATCTCACAATTTTGAGGGGGAGGATGTTAGGATAAAGGAAGGGTTTTGAAAAAGAAGAGGTTCGATTGCGATTTGATTTGTATTTCATTGTGTGATTTATGAATCCCCTCTTCAAACTAATACTAGTGCAATATATCTTACTTAACTTCCTCATTTTGGCCATGCAGTGCACCTGGTAACGAGCCTAGGGGTCCCGGGTCTTATTCCCGGCTGGTACCCTAAGTATTTTTCTCTCTAGGGGAATAATCCCAATGGTCTCCAGGGTTTTGTTAATTGGGATTAAGTTATATTAATACTCACGCTGGCTTCAAAACTCCATAATAACTATAATCACATAATTTCATTGCGGATAAGAATTGTAGACAACCTCCTAAGGTGTAGACTGGGCAACGTTCTGTGTGCCAACAAAGTGGGTAATAGTCTACACGAAAGGTGAACGAAACTGAACGTCAAAGTCCCTCTCGGTCAAATGTGTCATATGATAAAAAAAATACTTCCTCAGTCCTTTAAATTTTAATAATACCGTTTATTAAAACCTTAAAAAACAGCAAAAATATCAGAAACGGAAACAATAATTTATTCTTATCCTTGTTCTTTCTGATACAATGAATGAAGTAGATGCTTACTTTTTTAGAAGAACAATCTCATAAAGAGAAATTACTCCCCACTGTCAAACTGTGATTTTAATTCCTCTCTTTCTTGTTGATCCCAAAATCCTCTTGACAATCTTATCTAAAAAGACATTCTGAAATTGCATTTAAGAGAAAGAGGACAACAAAGAAGTAGAAAAATAAATGGTACGGAACTCCGCACGGACTTTCTTGCTATATTATTTGAAAATGGAGATATTTAATCAAAACTCATACTGTATGTGAAACTAAATAATATACATAGCAAACCCAAGCATAAATTGCACTATACTTATTTAAAACTTTTCTTTTAGTTTCGATTTTAAATTTTATAATATTGTTTTTAAAGAATTATTGTCCTCATTTGTATGTTTGGACCAATAAAAAAGATCAATACTGGGTCCACAAGGGTAACACTTCGTATTAAAATTTCAACTTCCGGTTAAAATTTTTGACCTTTTTATTAGGTAATGCACATCTCCATGCCATAGCATTGATATTAAATTGCTCAATTATACATTTTGACCAATAAAAAAATGTAAATATTGACTATTGAGTCTAAGATGGATATAGATCATTGTTATAAAAACGTGTCTCCTAAGAGGTTTAAGGAAAAACAACCTAAACTTTTAGAGACTTACTTATATTTAATTACCCTATGTCATTGAGAACTATTGCGTTAAAACTAAAGTAGTATCTCTTTACAGCTAAAGCTCACAAAACTGTATTAATGTATTTGGCAATATCTCAGAAATCGTTGGTTTTATAAAATATATTTCATATAAAAGTTTTTTATTTTTAATAATACTAAAATTTTTCAATGATAAATTATTTAGTATCTCAAATAATTGTGGAGATACGGAAGATTCTGCCTCTGTAAGCTACCCTAAAATTCATTTTCATGCTAAAATGAGAATAGGAAATTTATTTATAATCTTAATAAAAAGCTATATACTAATTTTAATCAAAATCCTTATAGTCGATTTTGAAAAAAACTATTTTTTTCTCTTTTTGCCCTTTATAAAACTACTCTTAATTTTAAGTTTTAACAGACACACACACAGACCTTGTTGAAAAGACCACTTTTTAGGTTTTGGGGGGTCTTGCGAAGTCGACATACATCAAAATTTTAGTTTTTTTTTTCTTTTGTGGTCGCAATATATTACCTTGGGTTTTAGAAAATTTAAAAAAGATATATATTTACGTATAGCTTCAAAGTTATTGATTTCATAAAAATATGCTTTTCATAAAATATTTGTATTATAAAGAGACCTTTATATTTTTAACGATAAGTAATATTATATCTCAAATAGTTCAGGAGATATTATAAAATAGTATAATTTACGCATTAGGCCGGAGCCCTTAAAGTCATTTTGCCGAAATATTGAGAGAAGCCGTCTTGTTTGAAATATTTATAAATGCTTAGAAATTAAATTAATCAAAATTTTTAAGTCCGATTTTGAGAAAATCAACTTATATTTCTTTTTGCCCTTCAGTAAAATACCCTTAATTTTAGGGTTAGATATCCAATTCCAAAAGTTCTCGGGGCATCCCTATGAAAACCTTAGATCAAAGTTTTAGTCCGATCGGTAAATAGTTTAGGCTATTGTTGGAGGTACAAACAGACAGACAGATAGAAGGAAAGTCAAAAACCTCTCTTTTTTTTTTATTCGGATGTCATGAAACATCAAGATACATCAAAATCCTAGTTCGATCTTTTTTACGATCACAATACTTTCTCTACCTGTAAGATTGCAAGAAAGTAAAAATTACATTTACAGAATTGTGAAATATTTAAGATGGACTAAATTTGTTGAAATATAGCTTTAACGGTTTGATAAGTCCCTTAGAAAATAGTTCTTTTTGGTACACATATTAGTGGGCAAGTGGTCAAAATGTAAATATAATATAGTCTAGTTTACTGTTGATGGGAAGGCCAGAGTTCGCATTACATCTATACCCTGATTTTGGTTGGAAGAACAGTAGAGAAAATAAAAACATATTTCTTTGCGGCCAACATTGATAATATTTTCTTTTATTATTTTTGTTATTTGATTGGTATTGATAATATATATCAAAAGTAACATCTGCAGATGACATGACTTAATGTATGAATATATTAACATTGTTTTAGTAACTTTAGTAACTAAATTCTACTGTTCTTCCTACCAAAATCATACTTATAGATGTACTGAGAGTAGAATTTCCTAAATATTTAAGCAATCTTTACACGTAGATATAGGTATATTTCCTCCTTTCATAGCTTTATAATTCTTGAATAATTAGATCAATAAACACATCTGTGTGTAGCCCGAATGGTTAGTGAGATGTAGGGTGAACCTAATCTTGGTCCTTTAGTTTATATTGCTCAAGATTATTTACTTATTCTATGGCATTATAAACTTGAAAGCTTATCGCTACACTTACAAAAGTACTTCACCTATCTCCTTCTTGAGCTAGTTATATTCAGTCCACCTCATTACCCCCTATCATGTTCATGTCAAGTCTAATGTTATCCTCCTATCTTTGTATAGGTTTACCAATGGTCTCTTCCCATTGGGTTTGCCAATCGATACCCCGAACAAGGTTCTAGAATCTCCCATTCATGCTCATGTCATTCCCACCGTAATCTAAAATACGATATCCTAATAATGTATAGTGATGAATAGTACAGGGTATGCAACTCTTCATTATGTAACATCCTCAACTCCCAAGGAGCCTCGTCCTTTTTTGTGCCAAATATATTTCTAAGCACCTTGTTTTCGAATACCCTAAATTTATTTCATCATGAAGGGTAAGGTTCCACATTTAACATCAATAGAGAACAACAGGTAAAGTTGTAAATGGCTTTATATATTCTGGGCTTTACATTCCTGCACAGAACAACAACTTACTAACCTAGTAATATAATGCGTTTCCCGACTCCTATTATATTCTTGATATCCAATAATTATTTAAGATAGTTATTACCCGCTTCGGTGGCCGCGTGGTCTGAAGTGCTAATCTCTTGTTGGACAAGACTACTCCGGTTGGTGTACTGAGGGTAGTTTTGCTTATATGGTTTTTAGCTCGGCCTTCACTCAAATGATGGTTCACTTCTCCTAAATTAAGCCTTCCTAATCGTTAATGCATTATTGGAATTATTACTTAGTCTAATAACCTGAACAGGTACGAAGACGTGGTGCTAACAATATATTATTATTATTATTATTATTAGCATCGCGTCATACTACCCATCTGGATTGTACGCACTTACGCTAATGTGTAATGATAAGGTGATTCTGAGATGAAATGGATGACCTACAGTTTAACGTGGAATTCGAACCACGGTGGAGACCTGGTATTCCATACATTCACAAGCTGTGATTAATACACGCCTTGTCTGAGGTGAAGGAAAGGTTTGGAAATCAGATCTGTGCCGGAACCGAGGATTGAACCCCTGACCACCAGCACAGAAGACTGACACGTTACCCCTAGACCACAAGGTCACCAATATTGTTTATTGCTAGTTAAAAATATTCATAAATATTTAAACTCATTAATCCTGTCAAATAATATTCTGGTAGCGGTAATCTCTAAATAGTAACAATTATTATTATTATTGTCCTCAATCTCCTATTATTTGTGTGATCACATACTTAGCCTTTTCAGCGTCCACTTCTTCCTATTTCCTCACTAGATTCTAACAAAATTTCTGCTCAAGATTAAAACTAATATTTTAAAATATTAGTTGCTTAACAAAAAAAAAAGCACTAAGCACTTACTTCCAAGGTGTAAGGATGCAGAGGGAAGTAGAGATGAAGAGAGAATATAGAGCCATCTAAATAAAATACTACCCTCAGATTCAAACCATGCACATTTCATGAGTGGCAACCAAGTTCTTTGAATCTTATATCTTTAATATATTTTAGATTAATTCCTCTTTTCTTTAACATTACTCAAAATTATGTGTATCTTATATATTGAACATTATTTTTTCAACAAAGGATCCTTTTAACACACATAGAAATTATTGAGTGAATATGTCATGAGTCATACTTGCACATCAATTATTGTTTGTTGATCAATAAATATGAAAATATGTATGTTAAAGTGATAATAGCAATCCATCGTAAACAAATACTATTGTTACTAATTAGCTACAAATGGCAAATTAAGTACATTTACAAGAATAAGTAATTTTATATTCTGTAATACTTAGAATAATGCATTAATTATTTGCTTTAACACAAACCAATTACTACCAGAAATTTATTAAATATTTGAATTATTATAGTAAAAAATAACTTTCTGAAAGATATTTGTATTGAAAATAGGGCTAATGTTGGGTGTACATACAAAATGAAATGTTACATTTTACGTTAAATAAATTTGTGTTAACCATGTGCTGATCGCAACCTGTTTTTAAATAGATCGTTTAATACTCTTGACAATTTTTTTTAAATATAGTCCTGTTGAAATAATTGTTTCAACATATTAAACCTCTTTGAAATTAAAATAGCAATTATAAATTACTTATTTAAAAGTTAATTGACATGTGACAAACCAATTAGCATTTGGTCAAATACATTTATTTGGGTGGCTTTAATAAATAATAAACATTAATAAGATATTTGGCAAAATAAATATTCCGCTCTGTTTATTTCTTAATATAAGATGAACAAACTATTTTAAATGTGGTAAAAATGTGAACTTAATATTTATAGTTAAAAATGCTTACTTGATCAAATGTAAATAATGTTATTAGAATAGTTAGCTTATTTATGATTGACACGTGTATGTAAATAACTATATATCATTACTTTGACCATTTTTGCGTAAGCATTGCGTTCATAAAAACTAATACAAAAAACATGATTTCTGGTCAATTATGTAGTAGCTATTGTGTTTAAATTTATTAAGGTAGTATTCTTCTATTTTCTTTTCAGTTTAAATTGATATAGCTATAAACATTCTGGTATATTTAGGTAATTTAAAGCATATTAACCAATAAGGTAGTAAGACACGATGATAAATTATAAAAAAAAATGTAGACAGTTGTCTTAGTTAAAATCACGTGATGTTTAAATATGTTCTGTTAATAAAATCAAAGTCTCACACTTTAGCTCAATAAAATCATTTCTGTCTACTAAGCTCATAGTTTTGGTTTCATTCCCCACACGACATAGAATATTAGAATTGTTGAAATGTGTTTTTCCCCTTTCATAATGATATTTTGACGGTCGGAGGATTAGTTTTGTGTCACTTCTAGATTTAAGTGGTGACCTGGTGGTCTAGGGGTAAGGTGTCATACTTCTCTGCTGGCGGCTGGGGTTTAATCCTCGGTCCAGGCACAGATTTATCTGATTACCAAACCCTTCCTTCACCTCTGACAATACATCTTGTGAATGTGAGGAATGCCAGGCCTCCACCGTGGCTCGGATTCCACGTTAAACTGTAGGTCCTCCATTTCATCTCACAATCACCCAACCATTACACATTAGCGTAAGTGCGTATAACCCGAATGGGTAGTAAGACGTGGTGCTAATAATAATAATAATAGATTTAAGTTATTTTAGAAGATGTTTACTGAAATCTCAGTCAGTTCAGAAAGTACACTTTAAATGCCTAAATTAAAAAGTAACTCACTAAAATCCAAACAATCTTAATTAATCTCGCATTTCGATAGTGTACTACGAAATTAGATAAAGTTCAATTATTATATACACAATATATTTATCTATACTGGCTAAACACTTATATATATTATATAATCCTTATATATTATTATATAATCCTTATATATTATTATATACAAGTATTAAACGTACAAGTGCTATATATTATATGTACACAAGTATTTAGCCTGAACTTTTTCCGGTTATTTGGATCATCATTTTGCTCAAGACAGTGAAGGTCGTGCTGGAACAACAAACTGTGTGTAGGTGAAAAGCACAATAGAAACATAATGATCATGAAGTGAGCTACTAACCAGAATGCCAGGAAATATATCGCTTAATTGAGCTGTTATTTCATGCAGAAAGGCAAAGTAGACACTCTTTTATAAGATTAGATTATACCTGTGCTGACTTCGGTCAGTTTTATTACATACATTGGACACATCAGGGAACACTTTTTTTTTCTCAAATTAATAAATCTTATAAATATATAACCTTTGCTTGACATTGCAATTATTTTGGATGTATTTTCATTTTACATAATGTAAATTATATGTTTGCTCTTAACTTTAATTATTAAAAAAAATTATGTTGTACTATTTTTAAATAAATGCATTGTGCTTTCTTTATTATTTGATTAAATATTTTTTCTTCTGTCAGAATGTGTTTATAAGCTCTTATGTAATAAAAACTCTTAATTGGGGAGCCGCTTATTTGGTCCAAAGTGATTAATCCCCAATGTGGCCCCAAAAAATAATATATATATTATTTCAATTAAATATTAATATTAAATTGAATTAATTTATTAAATTAACACTTAGATTTATTTGAATATATAAAAATAAAAGGAATGATCTTGCTGAAGTCAACTAGTAACATATATTTGTTTCTTTACCGATTAATTATTTTTTAATTTCAACTTTGGAGACATATATTCTCCCCTCTTTATATTATATAAATGAGGGTTGCATAGTTTTAATTGAGTTCTTAACATTTATAATTCCACTTTATTATTTATTATCATAAAAATAAAAAATAAAATAAAGTTTTATTATTTGAAAATTTCAAATGTTCGTGTAATATTGTAATAAACTAATCAATACTCAATAATAGTCCGAAATTGCTTAACGAGCTCGTATTGAACATATCAGGTGGGCTATACCTATAAAAGATGTAACCAATTTAACACTACTGAATAGCCACAGGTTGTGTCTCGTGTGAATGCTCTCATAAAACAGCAGATTGCAGATGTTTCTTGTGGCTTGAACACAGATTCTGTCAAACACTGTTGAAGTGACCAGATATGAAAATTCTGTGACACGTTATCAGTGAAACACAGAATCTATGGACTGCGCCATGTGAAATATTCAATTTATCAAGACGGTTTTGCTGTAGTTTTAATGTGGTTAGTGTGAAAGGTCATTTAAGGGTGGATTATTTTAGTAAAGATTGGATTAAACTAAACCATTGTAGATATTCTTACCATTATATATATATAATAATCTATAGATGATTAATCTATATATATAATAATCTATAGATGATAATCTATATATATAATAATCTATAGATGATTTATATATATATATATAATAATCTATAGATGATTAATCTTATATGTTTTAATCACAATTTGAGTAGTTATGTTTGAGATATATTCATGTCAAGAATAAAATCAGCGGTATAACTTAGGTGAGGAGATAGATAGACGTTTCTTAAAGTTTTAAACATATACTGTAAATATATTTCATAATATTATTCGCGTATTTTCATCGTTAACATCAGATATTGCAACCAGATCGAAGGCACTAAAGTTTAATTGTCAAAGTGGAATGCTTAGTTTTTTTCATCAAATATGCTGATTAATGTTCTTTTAACTCTCCTGGACATGAAATGTTAGTATGAAAGAAGCTTTAACGATTAAACTATAAGGGATTTTGTTGAAATCTGTATGTAAACACAGTAGTTAAAATATATCAATTGCATAAGAAACTAAAATAAATATATAATGACAGACCACACAGATATGTGGAAAATTTCAAATCTGTATTATCTTATGAAGTATAAAAATTGTATTGAGTAATTATTTACAAATGTAGTACTCTAAATAAAATCACAAAATAACCTTCGACGATGCAAATGGGTCTATACGATTATTACGAAAGCATAAAACTGCAAATATGAATCTAAATAATACACTTTAATTTAATTAAAGCTATGTTAACTTAAATAACAGAGAATATTGGTGTTATAACTCAAAAATATACCAAAGGTCTCTCAAATTTACCAAATTAGAGCCTTTGACGTTGGTATAGTTATATTGTTTTACAAAAATTGATTGTGGTCTGGAAGATTCGACTAGATTCAGTTAGGTTTAATTAGCTGAATTGCTTTTCGTTCACATTAGGTATATTTGTGTTAAGATAATTTAAATATGTATGCTATTTTTGTCCTTTTATAGTTATAAATTTTTTGGTTTTAATTTAAATGTTTAGTATGTTACCCAAGACCTTCTATTCTCTTTTGGGGATATTGAGTTCCGTGGCTTACTACTTTCTTTTTTAGGCTCTTATCGCAAATTAAGTTGTAGTATCGCTTGGACTACACTTATAAAGAATCCCGAATTTTTCTTGATTCAATGTTGGTCGAATAAATTCACAGCACATGACTTCTGAAGAAAGATTGGATTTAATTCTTTCTGGCCCATACCATTGGACAGGCTAAAAAAAACCTCAATCTCATATAGTTCTGTTTTCAGGGAACAAGCAGGCATAAACTTAATAACTAATATTTTTTTAAATATTTTGATCATACATAATCCGATTAATATTGGTAAAGAAAGCAAATAATTATTATTTTCATTACATATTGAGAAAGGATATTACGTTTACCAAATTAGGAAAAAATCTATTCAAATTGAATCTAAAAATATTTAAATATGAATATTTCATTTTTATTTGAAACTATTTTTAAAGTGAATATTTAGTTCCAATCATAAACTTTTATTTTAATAGTGCATCTAACTTTACCAAAGTGTGACTGTTTTTATTTGTAAATGGATGATTTAATTCTAATTATTAAGCCTGAAGAAGTTTTAAAATACTCAAATAAATTTGTGTCTTTTAAAATAAAACATCAGATTTAAATAATCAAATCCTAAAGACTAAACTAAAACTATTTGTTAGTTTTATTTATTAAAGAACAATAAACAATTAAAGAATAAAGAGCACATGCTCGCCACTCGAGATATTCACCGGAACTAACAAAAACGTTGCGTGAGACGCTTTGGTAACGTCATCACAGAAGTGGCTTCACATATCTAAAAGTGGAATAGTTACCAAACTCGTGTTTGTGGTTATAGGCCTAGTTAAGAGAATGTTTATTTATTACACACAACACCCCCTCTCAAACACGCGTTAACTTTATTAATGTCTATCACGCCAAGTCCTTGTATGCACTGATGATGGCTTGGTCCGAACAGTCCTTTCGTGAGCACATCAGCTACCATCTTGTTTGTTGGAATGTATTTCACATTGATTTCGCCTCGTTCAAAAACTTCACGCACATAGTGATGCCGAATGTCAATGTGTTTGGTACGAGAGTGGTACACAGGATTATGCATGAGCTTTTCTGCTCCTTGATTGTCACAATAAACAAGAGTTGGTATTGCATTAACACTCAAGAACCCGATTTCTTTTAACAGGTTTCGTAAGTAAACTGTCTCTTTTGCTGCTTCCGTAAGAGCCATGTACTCTGCTTCAGTGCTTGAAAGAGCCACGGTGGATTGTTTTCTCGCCTCCCATGTCACGGCAGAGCCTGCCACTTGAAAGGCGTAGCCTGTGTATGATCTTCTGTCATCAAGGGCTCCTCCCCAATCTGCATCCACGTATCCAATCAGTTCAGCGCCAGATCTCTTGTAGACTAGTCCATGGTTGCTCGTACCTTTCAAGTATCGTAAGACGCGCTTCGCCGCAACCCAGTGTCCTTTTCCGGGGTTTAGGTTGTACTGGCTCAAAGAGCTCACCGCATACGCAATGTCTGGTCGTGTAGATACTGCGAGGTACATCAGAGAACCGATGAGTTGCTGGTACGGAACTTCACTCATTTCCTCTGCCTCCTCCTTCGTAGATGGCTCCATGGCTTTGGATAATTTGCTGTTTCCATCTAATGGGGTATTTACCGGTTTGCAGTCTTGCATTCCGAACTTTTTGAGAACATCTTCTATGTACGATTTCTGTGACATAGTGACCAACTTTGAATTTTCATCTTGTTTGAATTCAATTCCAAGACAGTAGTGCAGCTTTCCTAAGTCTTTCATTTGGAAGTTTTGAGACAAATCGTCTCTCAATCTTGTGTAGGCTTCTTTACTGTTTGTAGCTATGATCAAATCATCTACATAAACAACCACGATAAGAGTCACACAACCATCATTCATGTGGTACACACACTTGTCACAATCTAATTGTTTGAGTCCAAAAATTTCTAGTCTCTCGTGCAACTTTTTGAACCACTGTCGGCCCGACTGCTTTAGGCCATATATGGACTTTTCGAGTGAACAAACCAGACGCTCCATTCCAGGGGTAATGAAACCGTCCGCCTGTTCCATATAGATCTGTTCGTCAAGATCTCCATTTATGTAGGCCATTACAACATCAAGCTGATACAAAGTAAGGCCTAACTCAGCTGCTAGGGCAGCAACTAGTCTTATTGAGCTAAGTCTCGCAACAGGTGAAAATGTTTCATGGAAATCAATCCCTGGGCGTTGGTTATAGCCCTTCGCTACCAACCGAGCTTTCCGGCGTTCGACATTACCGTCTGGCCCATACTTTGTTCTGAGTACCCACCGACAACCAATGACAGCTTTATCTTTTGGGCGTGGTTTCAATGTCCAGGCCTTGCTGTGTGTCAGAGCGTTGAACTCAGCTTCCATCGATTTCTGCCACTCAGCTGCATAAGGTCCTTCTAAGGCTTCTTGTACAGATGGATTTACTGCCTCTTCATACATCAAGCTCGCACTTTCAGGTTTTGGCGTAACCAGATTAAAATGTTTTGCTGGTCGTCCCGGCTTTCCTGTTTTAATCAATTTAGGTCGACCAGGCCCCCTCTTATTCTCAATCACTGTGCAGTCTTTGCTTAAATTTTCTGATTTGAGGTAATTCTCATTGACTTCAATAGGCCTATCAGGATCAATGGGATCACTTTCTTGAACTATATCTACATGTCCATCAGCATTAGAAATAGGGTATTTCACACTGTTATCAACATATAAGTAAGAAGGTTCAAAGTTCGCACACTCCTTTTGTTCATCCGAAACTTTGACAGTTTCAAAATTTTCCAAAAATTTTACATCTCGGCTTCTCAATATTTTTTGTTTTTCTGGGTCCCAAATTCGATACGCTTTCGATTCAGTAGAGTAACCCACAAAAATACCTGCCTTGGATCTTGGGTCAAACTTTCCTTTATTTGGGGCCTTATTCAGCATATATGCCTTGCAACCAAACGTCTTGAAATGTCCTATTTTTGGTTTTAGCCCGAACCAAATTTCATAAGGGGTTTGTTCTTCCAGCTGTTTTGATGGACATCTGTTTCTGATGTAAGCAGCTGTGGCAATCGCTTCGGCCCAAAAACTTGTTGGTAAGCCAGACTCCAACAGCATACATCTTGCCATCCCCACCAGCGTGAGATTCATGCGTTCAGCTTTGCCGTTCTGTTCTGGAGTTTCTGCTACGGTATGTTCTCTTCTTATCCCTGCGATGCGCATTTCTTCTGTGAACTCTTTTCCGCAGTACTCCAGGCCATTGTCTGTCCGCAAAGTTTTGATTTTCTTTTCGTGACGGTTTTCCGCTAATGCTTTGAATGTTTCAAAAGCCTTTTTCACGTCACTTTTATGTTTTAGAAAATGAACTTCTACCCAGTTAGATTTATCATCAATAAACGTTGCAAAATAAGAAGCACCACCATGAGATTTCACTCTCATTGGGCCACAAACATCTGAGTGCACTAATTCAAGTAATTTTTCACTCTTCGACTCAGACCTTTTTGGAAAAGGCGTAGCAACTTGCTTTCCTAAGATACAGGTTTCACATGTTGAAAATGTTTCTGATTTCTTAAAATCCATACCGCTAACCATGTCTTTCTGAACGAGTTTCTGCAAGTCATACGCATTTAAATGTCCATATCTTCTGTGCCACTTTTCAAGTTCACTAAGATTGCCTGCCTTACTCACGTTAGCTACATGTGTCGAACTCTCACTTTGCATGTAAGGTTCGATAAAATACAAATTTCCACGTTTACGAGCAGTTAACAACACTTCACCATTTTCGACAATTTCAGCATCATTTGCATTAAAACACACGCTTCGCCCTTTTTCAACAGTTTTTGAAATTGAAAATAAATTTGTCTTAAGTGTGGGTACAAAAAGAGTGTTTTCTAACCTCACTTTTACAAATTGGCCCTTTTTATTTGAAACATTCATTACTGCAGTTCCAATGCCTTCAATGTCAGTTGTTCTGTCATCCGCTAACCTAACCTTCTGACTTATGGTTGGCGTGAGTTCCAAAAAACTATTCTTGTCGCGGCACATGTGTGTTGTTGCTCCACTGTCAACACACCACACGTCATCTCTTCTCGTTAACTTCGCACAGAGAGTGCTCACTGAAGATGATGTCAATGTCACGATCTCTTCTGCAGCTGCATGGGTTTGCTCTGATGCCATCGAAACTTGCTTTTCATTCGCCATTTTTGTCCAGCAATCGGCTGCCTTGTGTCCCAATTTTTTACAATAGTTACACTTATATAACCGTTTTGATGCTTTAAAATTCCTATTTTGATTTTGCACACCACTTTGACCTTGGATCTGAAAAACTTTATTATTTTGATTTGTAGGTAGGCCTACACAGTTTTTATCCGGAGGTTTGTTTTTATTTAGACTTCGCCCTATGGAAGATTTTACATAGAAAGCGCCCGCACCATTTAAGTCTGCTTTCTTGTCCTGTCTTGCACTGAATTCTTCTAGAAGTTTTACTTTCAAAGACTCTGTGTCCGGTAGTTCATCTCTAGCTTCGATTGCACAACGAAAATTATCGTAGCTATCTGGCACACTGTATAATAACACGATGGTTAATAATTCTTCAGAAATGCGAATATCCATTTCATTGAGTTTGTCAACTGTGTTGAGAAAATTCGTGAGATGATCCGCCATGTTTTCTCCTTCTTGCATTTTTGTGAACAAGAGTTTTTTCAAAAGTGTAGCTTTTCTTGCAGGCCCTCTAGACTGGTAAACTAGTTCTAGTTTTTGCCAAACGTCTTGCGATGTTTCACAATGTCTTATGTGACAAAGTTCTGTAGGACTCACAGCTAAAATAATATCAGCTTTAGCTTTACGATCGGCTTTGTCCCACGTGGCCGCGTGTCTAGCGTTATCAGCAATTGCTTCCGCGTCAGCACCTACTGCCGCTGTAGGCCTAGGATTAGTTCCATCGACGTATTCCCAGTGGTCGTTCTTAATTATAATTGCTTCCATTTGTTGTCTCCATGTATCATAGTTTTCCTTTCCCAGCTTTCTATATGCGTCGAGAATCCGGACATCTTGAATGAATGTATATGATTTCAGGCGTCACTAACGATACTTATATTTATGTTACCGCATTTCCACTGCCCTATCACGTTAACGAAACAAATAGTTAATGTTTATCTTCTTCCAAAACATTAATACAGATCCTGGGCCCATGACCTGTTAGTTTTATTTATTAAAGAACAATAAACAATTAAAGAATAAAAAGCACATGCTCGCCACTCGAGATATACACCGGAACTAACAAAAACGTTGCGTGAGACGTTTTGGTGACGTCATCACAGAAGTGGCTTCACAAATCTAAAAGTGGAATAGTTACTAAACTCGTGTTTGTTGTTATAGGCCTAGTTAAGAGAATGTTTATTTATTACACACAACACCATTAATTAATTTATTCATATTGTATATAAAATGGATTTACTGATGAAATTGATTCCATTATTATTTTGAAACTCTTATGTAAATTAAAAACTTTAATACTCTTGTTTTAACCAGTTGTTGTCAATAATATAAAATATTGTCCTTGGAAAATATTTTGAAATAAAACCATGTAATAATTATTATTACATAGTATTATCTCAACAAATAATTATTATTGCCAATTTTTTATTATATCACCACGTCTTACTAATCATTCGGTTTATATATTTGAGTTCTAATAACACTAATGGGCTATGAATTGGGAAAGTCTAATTTAGAGGAAGTGAGCCTGTATTTGCGTGGAGGAAGAGTGTAAAACCATTTAAGAAAAAAACACTCTCGGCTCACAAGACTAAGATACTAACTTCGATCACCCTATCCTCGCAATCTAGCTCAACACAATACTAGCACCTTAACTAATTATGCCACTGAGGTGGGTTTGTTAGTTTAAAGTTTATTTCACCAAATTGATCGAAAAAAAGGTTAATTTATCTAACTCTGGCTCACTGAAAGTGCAAACCTCTGGTAATCCGACTGCCTTATTCATGAAATCACAATGAAACTAATATGGTAAAAATGTAATAGCATAAGTAGACCTAAAATTAAATCATACTTACATATATAATTATATACAGAGCCCTGAGTTTGTGGAGTTCGCGATAATTCGTGAATGTTAGATATGGAATATTTTTTCTTTCAGATGTTCACATTTCAGATTACCCTGATTGCAAATATATGCTCAGAATTGTCGCGATAATTCGCGAAATCGGTGTTTTAGCGCGATATTCGCGATTTTAAATGATGTCCGTGATAATCGCGATTTAGTCGCGATTTTCGGCATTCGCGCTAATATTTTGGGATATTGAAAAATAAAAATTGAAAGTTTTGATGGAAGAGAGTGATGGCATCGAAAGTTTAAAAATTGAGAATGTGCTGCTAGGGCTGAAGACAGACAGTATGTTCAGTGACTTCGCAACAAAGTGTTTGCAAGCGTTGTGGCTGCCGATTTCAAATGCAGATTCAGAACGATATTTTTCTAGGTATAGTTTAGTAGTAACAGACCGCAGAACCACAATGAAAGTGGATAACATTGTTACCAGCTGCATGTTGCAGTTTGGTGATGTTGAGTAGTTATTTTGTATTTTTCTAGCCTAAATTGAGATTTAAAAATATAGTCACAATTTTTGTGAAGTAACAAGATGATTTTTGTGTAATATTTTGTCTTTGTGACTTGTACATACTTTTCCCGGACCAGCTGCCGCTAAATCTTACTTTTTTAATAAGTTGACAGCACATTTTCTTGCGGACTAGTGTTTTTTATCGTTTTGTCCAAACAAAATGTAATTTTTTGTTTTCACTTCAATATGTTTAGTTTACCTGTTTCAAACATTGTCCTGGAAGTCTAGTTTTAACCCAACAAAGTCACCTTAATCACGAAAGTTTGTTAAAAACCACTTTTTTAACACTTTTGTCTTAATTCGATAATTTCGTCGCAAAAATGGGATTTCTGTAATTCACCGCTTATTCACCGCTTTTGGGAAACTTAAAAACGAAAATAGGCTTTTTTATTCACCATAAAAGCAGGGCTCTGATTATATATATGTAAGCATTCTTTTAGTCTATATATATATAACCTTAATGTTACTTTAAAATTAAAACATTCTCATAACTATAAATGTTTAACCTTAGAACACATATGGAAAAATAAATCTAAAGGAAATGTTTACAAACACACTCTAGGTTCTCTGGTGTACCTTGTTTTTAGAAAACATTTATTGAATACAATAGTTAATTGGATTATACGTGACACAAAAATGAGCAGTCACAAAAAGTAAGAATCAACATAAGTAAATTGTTTCTTTCCCTCGCACGGGTGGCTACATTGTCTTAGATCTTAATTCCCCAATTCAGGGTTTTCGGAAACTCATAATCCAAACTGCACATACAGTTTGTTTGAACGAAAAGTTAAGATTAGTAGATTGAAACTTTCCTTAATCTTTCGTTGATTTCTTGTTACCTTCTTCTTGCTTGTTCTGTTGTTCAATACACATTTTAACCACTTGGTTACTGGAAGCGTACTCATGTTGGTTGTAAACCCTGGTTAATAAAGAACAATGTTCGATACCATGTTATTGGACGTTTATTAATTGGTGACTGAAATCCTTTGGTAAACATAACAAGTTTACAGTTTTGCGTTACAATTACAACTGATCCACAAAGAACAATGTCTGATACAATATGGTTTCACGTGCAAGCCAGCACTGTCCTGTTCGACTGACTCTAACGCAGTTAGCGTCTCACCAAAAGTTAAAAGTATGTAGAAAGTTAATGAGAGTTTAACTGTGGTCCCGCACGCGTGGAAGCCAGAAAGCAAGACCACGTGACCTGCCACCTAGCGTCACACACGGCAGACTCAGGGTTCAAGAGGGCGGGTGATAGTAAATTATGACGTCATACTCTACGAGTTTTTTTTGATAAATACAGCTTACACAGAAGTTGCACTTAGAGCTTTTCTCATCTTTATTTGATTTTATCTTTCCTTAGCTACCGATGCGGGTTACTTCAAAACCCAGGAATCTGAAACATTGGATTCTTATACTAGAAAACTTAAAAGAGGGTGAAATTGATCGTTTACTTATTATAACTACTTTTTCGAGATTAATAAATCCCACTGCTTAACCAACACCTGAATTAACCAATAAAATAAGTGGGGAAAAATCTTAAAATTGCATAAATCTACGTACCTAATTAAATTTTGGTTTGTGAATCTCGGACGTACCTCCAAAATCAGAAAATATGTAAAGGTAAGTATTAGTATACCCGCGCTAGTTTCATGTTGAGCTAGGCTGCCAGAGACCGCTAAGGGGAGATCGAGGTTGGAATCTCACTTGGGTGAACTGAGGGTGGTTTTGACACTCTCCCTCCACGAAAATGCGGTTTCACTTCATCTTTATTTAACATTCACAATTCCTAAACCATTATTTCAATTAGTACTTAAGCGTATAACCCGAACTGGTAGTAAAATGTGGTGTGAATCATTATTATTATTATTATTATTATTATTATTATTATATGGTAGTAGTAGTAGTAGTAGTAGTAGTAGTAGTAGTAGTATATCCTTTGTCAGGTAGCAAGCTTACCTTGAATTATTGTTTCACTATATATATATATATATATACAAAATCCATTCTTTTTTTGTATGTCCTTCTAGGGCTTTTTCTTTCACATGCTCACTACCCCATAAGTTTAAATTTACAACGGACGCTATGGATCATGCAATCTTTATGAGCTAATTCTCAAACGTGAAAGACACAATTTTTCTATAGTGAGCTTGACGCATTAGACATCCTGTATACCTATCAGGGTAGCTTTAACAAAAAGATATAGAAAGTGGTAACTTTGCATGCGCTTACGTTCTAAGTATAGACCTAAATTTCTGGATTACTAGCGTGGGTGGTTGCCATTTAAATCTCAAAATTGGTATGATTATTCAGGGAATCTAGAGGATGTGCACCTTAGGTATTTATTTTAAATTTTATGTATGTATGTATATATATATATATATACATACATACATACATACATAATATATTGATTGTCTTACGCCTTAGACTGTGTGACCACCTGAGTGGATGTTTACAAAACAAAAATATTAATAAAACAGAAATTTTTGCATATATATGTCTACTAAGTGACAATTGAGGGTGATAATATTTTTTTTAAATAATTTCTACTTTACAAGCTTAAATACTTTAAATCACGTGATCACCGAATTATGATATTAAAACGGTCGGTTTAAAGTAAAAAGGAAAAACAGGCTTTACAAACCAAACTTTTCCTTTCAACGCACTTCAATACAGTTTGGTGACCTTGAAATAATATCTAGTATTGCTCACTATCAGTATGTGCTGTTAAATATGGCAGGGATTTTTTTTCTAGCCGTTAAATTCTGGGAACTTGCAGCTAGTAAACAAATATTAAAGATGGAATGTTTTGGAGATATTAGAGATAAGATTTGGTCTGTGTGAAGTAAGATAATCGTTTCTTAGCAGCTCATGTTACTACTTGTTGGGATCATATGCAATATATTTATCTGCACTACTTAGTTCTATTCTTACAACTTATAAGATATACGCTTTAAATTACACTTATAGACTAACAATGAAGAAGGTAATATTGAGATTAAATATATCCGCAGATGAGTGGAAGACCATTTAAGAAAACAAAAGATTCTCAGTAAATCCAGCTGGAATTCAAAAACAAAACTTTATGTCAAGTCATCACTAGCATTTCAGACTAGAGCATTATTATGTTTAATCCACGTGCTAATCCTCTTGGGTATTTATATACTGATTTAACATAAATAGTCTTATTCTCTCGATAGTGAATTATAGGTAACTAAATATATTCATCAAGTAGAAAGATTATAATTGAATTCCAAATGTTTCAAAAAATAAGTATATAATCACTTTAATTTATGAAGTCAAGACATTGAGATTAAAAAATGAAATATCATAAAATTAAAAATAAATGATTAAATAAAAGCTGGGAGTAAAAAAAAAGGAGCCTAGTTTAAGGAAGGATTATATGAAAATTAAAAGAAAAAAAGAACAAGGGAAACAAACGATACGAAAGTCACCAAAGTTTCAATTCTTCCCCTTCTCACCCTTCCCTAACCACACACTCTTTCACCCGAGGCTTCGTTTGAAATTCCCTGGGTGTCTCTCTACGCTTTCTCTTGGCCGGTTTCTCATTAGCGTCCTCCGGAGACCCGAAGGGGATTGAAGATCTTGCTCCCGAGTGGTCAGCGTAATCTGATTGTCACAAAGACTGAGTGACATCTTAATCACGGACCAGTTAAACACTTCGCTACTGTTTACCCACGAGACCATGTACAGTCATGTACAATAGTTTAACACTCCACAGGTGTGTACTCATGATGAATGTTCAGGTATGCACAATAATTAAACACATAGCTGCTGATTATTCACAAGACAATGTACAGTCATAAATAAGATTTGAACACTTCACAAATGCCCACTCACTAATCAATGTACAGTTAGCTACCAAAGTTGAACAATATACATCTATCTACTGTGAGAAAGGTATAGGAATGTACAAGCGTTGAACATTCCTCAGATGTGTGCTCCTGATGAATGTCCAGATATGTATACGAGTTGAACGCTTCGCTGTTTTATATTTATGAGGAAAGTACTGACTGATATGTACAAGAGTTAAATTCCGTTGGTGTTTACTTATGAGACAATGTACAACGATGGACAAGAGTAGAACTTATCACAGGTGCCCACTCACTACATGATTTACGGATAGCTATGAGTTGAACACTTTACCTACTTTACTTTAAATCTTATCTTTAAAGGCTGTTTCCCACAAGTTAAAACTTTATCCCATGATTCATTTCAAGTCGGGAGCATACGCCTTAGGCCGGTGACAGACTGAAGTTTTGGTCACGTTTTGGCCACTGTGACACAAATACCGTGACCAGGGCTGCTATGGTGTATTGCATTGTTTTATATGAGAGGAGTCAGACTAGCGACACGAACGCCGCGTCAGATTTGAAAACGTTAATGTGAGCGTTTCTTGGGCGTAGTGGCCCCTCTCATATGAAACAATTCAATACACTAGAGCGACCCTGGTCGCGGAGTTTGTGTCGCAATGACCCAAACGCGACCAAAATGTCAGTCTCTCACCAATCTAAGACCCCAAGCTACACATGATGATTTGACCTTACTTTTTAAGTAGAATACAATGATTTAATTCATTGTTTTCTATAGTGTAAGATACCTTGTATTATTATTATTATTATTATTATTATTATTATTATTATTATTATTAGCAACGCGTCTTACTACCCGTTCGGATTATACGCACTTACGCTAATGTGTAATGGAAGAGTGATTGTGAGAAGAAATGGAGGACCTACAGTTTAACGTGGAATCCGAACCATTGTGGAGGCTTGGCATTCCACACATTCACAAGTTGTGATTAATACACTATTTGTCAGATGTGAAGGAAGGGTTTTAGTAATCAGATAAATCTGTCCCGGGACCAAGGATTGAACCCCGGACCCCAGCACAGAAGTCAGATACCTTACCCCTAGACCACAAGGTCACCGATACCCTGTAGGATAAATAAACTTAATGCAGAATACATTGCTGATAGTAATTATTTTACACATAATGAGTTCTACTTGTTAACATAATCTTACACGAGTGTGTTTATTATTTATTAAGGATGATCTCTCTTCTTTACATTCTTTCTAAATGACATATTTGATAATTATAAGAAATTACTAGCCAGCATAAGCTACAAATTAACACTAATTATATGGTCACATGTTATTAATATTTAATTAAAAATCCTAAAAATCGAGGTATAAAATTAATATAACTTCTAGCTATATAAATTATTCTATAAATTATTTTATCTCTTAAGGATAGCTTAAAGCTGGCAAGTCGTTCTCGATTTTTTTTAGCATTTTATATTTTCGTTAGGAAACAATTTTAGCCTCGTGATTTGCAAACTTTAGTTATAAAAGAAACATTTCTTGGTAACTTCTCTTATATTTTCATTGATATATAAAATGTACTACCAGCTTTGTTGAAGTTTTAATGATTTTTTAGACAAACTTAAACAAGCTTCAATATATTCGCTAACGTAGTTTCTACATGAACATTTCAAAGAAGGTCATGAATAATGTTTATTTTAGAACCAAAGTTTGTTTGTAAGAAAATGATAGCTATTTTCCCAATATATATTTGTTTAATATTTTATATTGGCTTGTACGCCCATAAAATACTTATGAACCTTCTAGTAATGGGATATACACTATAAATATTGATATGCATCTTTTCTTAAACTAATTCTGTACATTTTAGCAAGATAAATTATTTAAAAAAAAGGATAAACTTACAGGGTACCTTAACAAAATTATATAAATACCTAATATTAATTTTATTAAAAATATGTCCAAAACCTTAGCTCAGTCAGTACTCTTTCTGTCCACTGAGCTAAGGGTCCCGGGTTCTATTTCTGGAATGGCAGAACATTTACTATCGGTAAAATGTGGGTTTACCCTTTCATGGCTGGGACTGGGTGGTGTGTTTATTATAGCTTTAAATTAGTTAATAAGTCATCTTCTGATATAATCAGTCATTTCAGAAAGCGCACGTTAAATATCTCAAATAAATTAATTAAAAAACTATAAAACTTGAATGTTTTGCTCAACAACAAGCCCACAATCACATTTAGCTAAGTGTGTTACAAAAAATTTGTAAATAATATGTTTTTATAAAAGATATGTTATCGTGTTAAAATATATTTTTACTAAGGTAATTTATTGTTTTGTTATATATTCATAACTACGTCTATTAAAATTAATATTTTGATAGGTAATAAATTTCAGTATTTATGATTTTAAAAAGACTAACCGTATTTTCACTGGATGTTTGTCATAGTTGATTATCATTTTATGTCATATTTATTTTATTTAAAATCATCTGTGAAAAGAACAGCCTATAGGATTATATATTTTAAAAAAAATACAATTTAACTATATCTTCGCTAAATATTTAAATGGATTGTATCTTTATATAATATGTTACTAAAGCATCACATGTATTATTGTATCCATCTTTTTCTTTAATATTTTGATAAATATATTTCAAAATTTATTGAGATCAAAGACTGTTTTTCTTTACTTTATTCATCATTATAAAACTATGTTTGAATAATGCAAACAAATCTTGGCCCATGACAAGAGGAATGTATCATAGAAAATGCTGGACGTTCCCTACACCTAAGCTCATTTAATATTCCACATATCTTTTATCCCTAATTGTAAGTGTTGAGTCCCGGATGAATCAACCTGTACAGGGCTTATTAATATATAGGCTGCCACCGAGCTTTACAGTTGTATTAAATAATTAGTATTCCCAGAGTTTACTATGAAGTAAGCTTACCGTGGAGCTTTCACTCTCAATAGAATTGTTAACACCATTATTTTAATTATTATTAGCACCGCGTTTTACTCCCTGTTCGGGTTATACACACTTACGCTAATGTGTAATGGTAGGGTGATTGTGAGATGAAATGAAGGACTTACAGTTTAACGTGGAATCCGATCCATGCTAGAGGCCTGGCATTCCCCACCTTCACAAGATGTCTTGTCAAAGGTGAAGGAAGTGTTTGTTAATCAGATAGATCTGTGCCGGGATCGAGGATTGTACCCCAGCCGCCAGCACAGAAGTCCGACACTATACCCCTAGACCACCAAGGTCACCTGCTAACACCATTATTGAGTCCAGTTATAAGTTTGGTGTCTTTCAGAGCATACATAATGCAAAGGTTAATTACTAATCACCTGCTTCGGTGGCCAAATGGTATAATACTTCACTCTTGTGTTAGACTAAACTGCCAATGACAAGAGATCATAATTTAAATTCCAGTTAGGTGAACAGAGGGAGGTTTTTGCAAAAAAAAAAAACATTACTTCTTCACGCTAAGTCTGGTACAGTTCTAAATAGAAACTAACAAATTAAAGAACCAACTGAGCTAAACTTAATTTATTAAATAAACTACCGTTAAATTTATAACAATATTTTCAAAACACGTATGAAATTCTATGTTGCTTTAAATCTTAAGGGTAGATTAGAATAAACTACAAATCTCTTAGCTTCTGCTTGACCTTCCTTTGTTTGTAGCAAAGATAATATATTAATGTGAAGAGGAGGAACAAGAGAAAAATTGGCCATATAATGGCGACAATAAGATAATTGATTAGTTTCTTGTGTACTATTCAATAACCTATATTATTGCACGTTTGTCAAATTTTCAAAGTTCGAAAAATAGGTTATATATTTATATTAAAATACACTAAATGTGAAAATGCTTATCTTGAAACTAATTACACATATCTTTTTGGTTCATGAAATGGATTTAATTATATCTCAGATATATTTCGTAATTAATAGGATTTTTAAATAATGTAACATAACATTATTTTGCAAACACAAGAGTGTGTTTCATAATAATTATATCACAAATGGGTTTTAATTGTTTTGGAGTATTATATAGCATTTTTTTATAAAATGTTGATAATATTTAATGATAAAGCATGCCATTATGGTCGATTTTTACTTTCTCGTTATATTACAGTTAGATAAAGTATTGTGATCGTCAAATAAATCGAACTCGAGATTTTGAGGAATTTCGACGTTTCATGATCCCCCGAATCCGAAAAAGTTTTTTTTTGAATTTCCGTCTGTCTATCTGTACCTCCAGCTAGAGCCTAAACTATTTTACCGATCGGGCTAAAACTTGGTATCTAAGATTTTCATAGAGCTGTCCCAAAGCGTTTTTGGAATTGGATATCTAACTCTAAAATTAAGGGTAGTTTACTGATGGGCAAAAAGAGAAAAAATTAATTTTCTCAAAATCGGCTCTAACGATTTTGATTAAATTTAATTTCTAAACATTAATGAATATTCTAAACAAAATGCCCACTCTCAATATTTCAGAAAGATGACTTTAAGTGATCCGGTTTGATGCGTAAAATATAATTTTTTAGATTATCTCTGAAACTATTTGAGATATGAAATTACTTATCACAAATATGTTGGTCTATATATAATACAAATATTTTATTTGAAGCATATTTTTATAAAACTAAAATATGATTTTTTAGATTATCTCTGAAACTATTTGAGATATGAAATTACTTATCACAAATATGTTGGTCTATATATAATACAAATATTTTATTTGAAGCATATTTTTATAAAACTAATAACTTTGAAGCTATACGCAAATATATATATTTTTAACTTTTCGAAAACAAAAGGCATAGTATAGCGACCGTAAAAAGTGGTCTTTGAAATGCCGTCTCTGTGTGTGTCTGTTTAAATTTCAAAATTAAGAGTAGTTTAATAAAGGGCGAAAAGAGAAAAAAATCGAGTATCTCAAAATCGGCTCTAACAATTTTGATTAAAATTAGTATCAAGGCGTTGATTAAGATTATAAATAAACTGGCTATTTTTATTTTCCCATGAAAATTACTTTTAGGGTACTTTACACAAGCAGAAAATTCCGTATATTTGCAATTATTTGAGATACTAAATTACTTTTAATTGAAAGATGGTATTACTATTAAAAATAAAAATGTATATGAAATATATTTTTATAAATCCAACAGTTTCTGAGATATTGGCAAATATATTAATACTATTTTGAAAGCTTTATTTTTAAAAAGATACTTTTTAAGATTTGACGCAATAATTCCCCAATTCCATAGAGTAATTAAATATAAGTAAGTCTCTCAAAAAGCTTTTGTTGTTTTCCCTTAAATCTCTTAGAAGAAATGGTTGTATAATAATGATTTATCTCCAATTTAGACTCAATAGTAAATATATACATTTTTTATTGATCAAAATTTATAAATGAGGAATATAATAGCAATGCAATGGCATGAAGATGTGTAACAACTAATAAAATGTCAAAAATGTTAACCATAATTTAAACTTTAATACAAAGTGTTGACACCTGTTGATCCAATATTGATCGTTTTTATCGGTCCAAACATACAAATGAGGACATTAATTCTTTAAAAACAAACTAATAAAATTTAAAACTGGGACTAAAAGAAAGGTATTAAATAAGTATAGTGCAATTTATGCTTGGGTTTGCTAGTGTATATTATTTCGATTCACATATATTACGAATTTTGAGTAAATCTCTCCATTTTTAAACAATAGAGCGAGTTTATAAATTACGGACATTTAGGTTTTGAAATGTGCTAAAACATATTGTTTGCTTTATTTATATATTATTTGAATATATAAATACATTTTTCCTCATAGTTTGTAGCATTTATGCAAAAGAGATAGTCTCGTTATTTTCTGAGAATGTAGTTATAGTGCGCTCAGGAAGGTTTTAATATATTTTTTTCCCTTTACCTGCATGCAAACGGAGGTAAATTTTCTCTAAACTCTCCCTTTTTAATCATAATCTAGGTAGTGTAAATATACATTTAGTCCGGTTTGCTAATAAGAAACATAGTATGATTTTTTTTTAATTCTTAATAATATATGTTACAAAGATTGTATCAATGTCAATTATTCATAAAAAATTATTATAATTTTAACTACACGTAATTAATGTAAGGATCACTGCGAATTTGATAGCATCATTTCAAGTTACAATGAAATAATACATTTTCTTCAGGAAAACTTAGATTTAATAAAGCCCTTATCTTTAAATTATGCTTCGTGACTTTAATATTGTATTCGAAAAGTACATTAAAAAAATATTATTCGTTTGATATGTGAATATATTTCATGACGCGAGAATCGCATCGTACGTTTTAGCTGACCCATTATTTACTGCGTTGAATGCACAGGAATAGAGCTTAAAAAAGCGCAACATAAAACTTAAAAAGACATCAACCTGTAATCTAGTTAACTGTGATATAAAATTCCGAAAGAATGGATATGTGTTTATTACTATCGTTCTAACGTTCACTGGGTTTAATATTCACTCATTTGGCCATCAACAGTCTACTATCACCTCAATGCGCAACATGGGCATGTCAGCTGGCATACACCCCTGTTTCCAAGCTCATAAAACTGTAGTTTAGGCCACTAGACAAATTGTTTACATCACGTTGCAGTTTTACTTCAATTTAATGGCTGGGATACCCTCCCTCAACGATTTGTTTATGGCGATTGTAACTTTCTCTACAACTGTCACGCAAATAACATCGGCTAAGACCATTAAAGAATAATGTAGATAAAATGTACAAATAAGTGCTCATTATCAAAATATTTCAACTGTTAACATTATTTTGGAGTTGTAGGATGTATGTTTTCATCAAACTAGGGAATTATGATAGTTTTTAATGAAAAGTATAATGGGTTTTCCTAAAATACCTATTAGGAATAAATAAACAGGCTTACAAAACTAATATTACTTTAAGCATATTTTAAACAGGTTACCTTACTTAAAAATTATGGTCATTTACTAAGTTAATAGAATTAAATAACATACTATTAAAATATTTTTATAATTAAATGTAAACAAATAAGCTATAACATTCTATTTTATTGAAATTATATTAGTAAAAGTTATTTTATTAAGGTATTGTAAGGTAATAATATGATAACTATAAGGTTCTTTAAAGATGATACAACAATGTGATTGCATATTGAAGCCACCACCTCTATTTATTGAATTTTCCTCAGTGGTTTGCAAGACAATTCTCGTTCTCGAGACCATTTAATGGAGTCAATAAATGGAAAATAATTAAAATATAATTGGTGCGGTTCTGATAGTCAATAAGTTCAAAGATTTCATTGCTATTAAAAAAGGTAGATATTAGATTATGCTAGTGTGTTTGAATTGGTTGAATCTTTCCAAATATAGTATTTTTGAAAAATTGATCCCAGGTACTAATATTGATTTGTTAACTAGTAAAATAAAATTTATACCAAAATACATATTAGTATATTTAATTAGTTATGAGACTAGGCTTAAACTTATAAACTCTATTTTTATTTTAAAAGGCAAAACATTTATTACATTCTGGTATTCTTGCATTCTGGCATTCAAGGCATTGCCTTAAAAATATACCAATCACTTTTAAAAGACGTGTTCTAAGTTCCATCCTATTAAAAAAAACTTTATTTTAAGACAAAGAGGTTATAAATTGTCTTTGTGATGGTTATTTTATTCAAGCTCTGCTGCCTATCAGGCAGATATTAAACATAATAGGAAATACACTAAGTATAGTAAGCAGAAACATCAGTGTGGCAACCAAATTTAGATTGGTCAACGCAATTGTTTTTCCCATAGTGACCTACGGCTGTGAAAACTAAACCTCTAACAAAGCTGATAGTAGACAAATCTATATATTAGAGATTTGGTGCTGGAGTTGACTACTGAGAGTAGGTTGGAGAGTCATAATTAGCAATAAGGGTGTCTGAGACCGGATCAAGCCAAGAATTTCCTTGAAAAATAAAATACGGCAGAGGCTATCCTAATTTTATGGAGTAAATAGAAAAACTAATATAATTGATACCATCTAAATTTCATTTTTTTTTTAAATTTAAAAATGAATCTTAGACACGGGGAACTAAACCCGGTAACTTTGGCTTAGTACGTCAATACCCTAAAAACTGAGCTATACAGGAATCATACCGCGCTTTAGGGTCGCTCTTCACTCATTTTTTAGTTGATAACCCATATTTAGCTGACGATATCTACACTTCCATCACAGACTCTGCCGTAAAACATGAGTAAAGAATGACCCTGAGGACGAGATGATTCCTGGATAGCTCTGTAACAAACATGACGATTCTCCAATACTGGCCATCTAGACTAGACAATACAGATCGTTAAAGAATGACTAAATCTGCTACGGAAGACGGATTATTTCATCTAAATGCTTCCAAGAGCAGCATCAGTCGCTCGCATGACGAGGGAAGCAATCTGATATTTTTTATTTACTTAAAGGGTTTGTTTTTTACTTTTCAATGTGATTATCATAATAATAATAATAATAATACTTACCATGCGTTTAAATGTTGTGTGTTTTAAGGATTAGCATTGATATTAACGTAGTTCTTTTATCAACTGTTTTGAGTGTTGTATCGTGAATCTTTGTATGAGATCAGGATGGTCATGAATTCATTGAGTTGTTTCGGTAAGAATGAAACCTCGAACAATCCAATGAGCATTGAGTTGGGTCAGTTCTGTTGAGATTTTTTTTTAGTTTTGATCCCTGCCGTTCGATGAATGTATGAATATTGTAATATGATTTGTTATGTTTAAGATATTTTTAAAAACTTTTCGGCATTTATAAATCTAGGTTAATACGTAGGTTATTAAATATTATTGCAATAAGATTTGCTATGTTTAAGGTATTTTAAAGAAATAATTTGTATTAATAAATATAAATTAATAGGTTGGTGTGGTGGCTATAGCTATTTGAATTGGAAAGACAATCCTAAAATGAAATCCTGGACTCTCCTAAAAATATGTTTAAGGAATGATGAATTACATAACTCGGGAAGTTAAAATTCACTTAAAACCCGGTTATATTCTTGAGTCCAGGACTAAAAACACCATATTGAAGGACATATTTTGTAAAACCCCAAGTGTATAATTTTGGGTGAACCTGACAAGTTATTAATAATATAATCAACATTTTGTGTAAGCAATTTTATTTTGCTTGTTTTCAACTATTATTGCAAAACTAAAGTATGATTTATTATTTTTAATTTATCAACTTATGGTGGAGGTAGAATAACTTCACATTCATGTGTGACTAAAACCAATCTTAGTTTACATTTCTCCATTATCCAAAGGGATAATTATCCCATGATTAATAAACTTTCTCGAAATGAACAAAAAGGAATACATATTCATTTTTAAAAACGTTACTTTTGTATCTATCTTGAAGATTGCTAACGAATTTGTCTGAATAAAACTCGAATTGTTTTCTAAAGAATATAAGTACTTCACATTAATAAACCTTTATAGTTAAGTATTGTATATTCACCTGAAATTAATTTAATTTTTTTTCTCACATAAAATAATACTATCTGTCATAATTAAGATGACTCTTTAAATATTTAGATGAACCATTGTTTAGTTTACTTGTTTTGTTCAATGAATTTCACTGTTGTATTATGTATCAATTTACTCTCTTTAATTGCGACTATTAAAAAGCCTATGTTCATTCAGTTAGTAACACTAGCACAATACACTAGGACATCAAATTTCACTAAGGATAGAGTATTTATTTCATTCATTAATCGCTGGTAGCAAGCCTAAGTGTACCTGTACTACCTCCAATTTTAACGAGTCCTATGACAGCTGGTGTTTCCAGGGTTAGTGATCGTGACTACTGATGTCCCCGTGCAAGGTAATCCTTTTAAATGGTGTTCCACATAATTACAAATGTAATTTCTGTGTGCCCTTACATCAGTTAACTATATTTGAAAGGTTAGGGTGAAGGGTGGGATATTTACAGCTCAGTGGTTGGATGAACCAAACCAAATGTCTCAAGTTTGATTCCCATGTCCAGAATTTATTTTCAATTTTAAGGAATATGACATTTATATGTGAATATAAACATAATTATCAATCATAATATCTTTGCTATTTAATCCACCATCATATGCACATTTGTACAGTTGTCATTGGACATTTAACAGTAAAAAGTAGGGCAGGGCTGTGATAAGCCTTTTTGCAGATATTTATGATGCCGATATTTTCCTTCTGATAGTGTCGGTATCCATTGCTGATTTAGATATTTTATGCAATATTACAAAAGCTTACATTAACAAGAATTATCTGATTTCATCACATTAAAACTTTTCATGATAGTAGAAGGTTTGTTGGGAAAAAGTTTAAATTTAAGTTTTAAACTTTAAAGTTGGTTTGATATGTTTTATTGTTAGGCTTACTACTTTGTCATAATAAACCAGAATACATATAAATAAAAATAAATTAAATTGCACACATGCTTAATGAAAATGATTCTGTGCAGAGCACGCGATATCAAAATAATGATACGTTATCTTGGAAGTAATCATTTTTTTTGCTGTGTGGATAAGCTACGACTACGTAAATAAAATATAGTTTAGTTTTATTCAGCCAACAAAAAAAAGAAGTGGTATATAAACTACAAATAACTCCAATCCAAAATGAAAATTATTTAAATAGGATGAGGCGCATTTGCGGGCCTCAGCCCGTACTGAAAGATGTAGGTAATATATAATATTAGGTTAGTATACAAATTGTATTAAATTATATATACCTACTTTATTTATAGCCATAATATGATTTCGTTTTCACTTTTTATAAATCCACAACAAATAAAATCATACTAGCCCACATAATATTGTTTTTGATGGTGTTTATCTATGTTAGTTAAAGAAATATTTAACTCTAATATATTTGTCAAGTATTTCATAGCATAATTATTAGTAATAAGCCTTAAGGTAGATACAATTGAATGGTTTATTTTGTTTAGAATGTTGGTTTTGCTGTTTATTATAAAATAAAATATCAACCTGGAATTAGAGAATTTGTGTTTATATGTAATTAAATACTTTTGTTTGAACTATGAATTATATTTTCATACATATAGAATTTAATATATATATATATA
>CABFVX010002632.1:5306-35714 GCA_902151425.1 Timema shepardi | reverse complement strand
TATATATATATATATATAATTATTGGCGTAAGATTTTAGCATGAAAAATAACTGATTATCCTTGGCCAATTGTGACAATATTGGCCGATAAATCGGACCAGTTATCAGCAATGTCCCAACCTTACTGACTCAATGGTGGCTGATATATTCGAGATATTAATTGATCACATGTATATAGCTGATGATTTCCACACATCCATCACATACTCAGCCGTAGAATATGAGAGGGTAATAAACCTGGAGATGGGACGGCTCCTGGATAGCTCAGTAGCTATAGCATTGGCGTACTAAGTAAATAGTCCCGGTTTCGATTCACGTGTCTAGGCATCATTCTTCAAATTATTATTATTATTAGCACCACGTCTTACTACCCGTTCGGGTTATACGCACTCACGCTGATGTGTATTGGTAGAGAGATTGTGAGATTAAATGAAGGACCTACAGTTTAACATGGAATCCGAACCACGGTGGAGGCCTGGCATTCCACACATTCACAATATGTCTTTTCAGAGGTAAAGGAAGAGTTTGGTAATCAGATAAATCTTTGCCGGGACCGAGGATTGAACCCCGGCCGCCAGCACAGAAGTTTGACACCTTACCCCTAGACCACCAGGTCACCTTCTTCAAATTAAGAAATATATCCTACGTTGCCCACGTTATGAGAACCATCTCACTGGAAAAGGCTATCATGTTCAGCATTGTTGAATGGTAAGAGAGGAACTGGTGGACCACCAATATGTTGGCTGGATGCCATCAAAAAATACACTGGTGAAAATGGCTGAGCTAAAAGAAATTACAAGGGATAGGATTGAATGGAGGGAAATTATTCGTTTGGTGACAGAGAGTCGTACTCGACTGATGGGATGAATAAGAAAATAGTAATTTAAAACAACGCGATAGCATATGCACATCATTAACACTAAAATCGGTGACCTGGTGGTCTAGGGGTAAGGTGTTGGATATCTGTGCTGGAGTCCGGGGTTCAATCCTCGGTCCCGACACAGATTTATCTGATTAACAAACCCTTCCTTTCACCTCTGACAAGACATCTTGTGAATGTGGGGAATGCCAGGCCTCCACCGTGGTTCGGATTCCTCGTTAAACTGTAGGTCCTCCAGTTCATCTCGCAATCACCCTACCATTACACATTAGCGTAAGTGCTTATAACCCGAACGGGTATTAAGACGCGCTGCTAATAATAGTAATAATATAATAATAACATTAAAATTAGAAAGAAAAAAACCCAATTATTTATCTCTTTCGTTCGATTAGAATAGCCACTGGCTGATGGCGTCGTGGCCCCAACTCAACAAAAATAACTTTTTGTATTTCTATTTATTTAGCCCCGCGTCTTACTACCCATCCAAGCTATATTCTTAAATACTATTTATGCTAATGGACTAGGAATTGGGAAGTTAAATTTAGGGGAAGTGAGGCTGCATTTGAATGGAGGGTGAGTGGAAAACCACTGAGGAAAAACCACCCCCAATTCGCCCAGCTGAGACTAGAACTTAGATCTCTTCGTCCTCGGTAGTCCAGCTCAACATGAAGTTAGCACGTTAGCCAACTACGACATCGAGGCGGGCAAGAGATAAATAATTGTTAAATAAAACTAGTTCCTAACATGACCGTGCAAAAACAAAAAGGGTGCTGCAATAGCTGGCTTGTCAAGATGAATGCGTGATGTGATCAAACATCAGGCATGGTAATGTTTAAAAATAATTATTTGCGCAAACGAGGTAGATATCTATATTTATTACTGTGTGTATCCCTTTTACAATTTCTTTATTAATAATTTGTATTATTAGTTTTTACTAATTCATATAATAATTTTGTTAAAAACTACAATATTTTAAAAGCATCTATAACAAACGGACACTTTTAAATTAAGGGTAAGTTAAATTTGACTATAGTATATTAAAAATAGGTATACATTTGAAATAATCGTCTCAGTATATATTATGTATAAAGGCTATAAAAAGGGCGAGTCTATACATTATGTTTGAGAGTGAATTATATGTATTAAATTATTTTTGTCAATGTCTTATTTCTCTTCCAGGCTATACGCATTTTATTATTGTATACTATTGGAGAAAACATTAGGAAAGTTTAATTTGAAGTAGGTACAGCCATTATTGCGAGGAGGGAGAATGAAACAACCTTAATACACTTGTTTGTGTTTACAACCCTGGCCTCACAGTTTTCACAGGAAAACTAGACTAGGCGAGTCCACGTACACACTAATGAAGGGTGAATGTAATTTTATATTTATATTTAAAATTTGTCTCTAAAATAAAATGAAAAAAATAAATTAATTTTGGCTGATAATATAATTCAACTCTGTACAAATATCCTTAATAATAATGATTTTTACTTGTAAAAATGTAGGTAACTATATTCACACAAACATTAAATCAGTTATACGACTTTGAAAAATTCTTATTATTATAAAATACCATTTAACTTCAACACTATAAAATAGTTTATGATATTTTTAGAAGGCAATGGATTATATAATTTATTTTATTTATTTTCCTGCCTAAAATATTTTATATTATTACTTCTCCACTACCTTACAGGTAGAGAAACTATTTTGATCATCAAAAAAATCCAACTCGAGGTTTTGATGAATATTGACGTTTCATGTCCTCATGATACCCAGAACACGAAAAAGTGATTTATGCCACGACGTCTGTCTGTATCTCGGAGTAGAGCCTAAACTAATTTACCTATTGGGTTAAAACTCGGTATCTAGGGTTTAAATAGGGTTACCCCAAGTCTTTTATGGAATTGTATATTTGACCCTAAAATTATGTCTAGTTTCCTTAAAGACGAAGAGAGAGAAAAAAAAATCAATTTTCATCAAGGTCAGCTCTAATGATTTTGATTAAATTTCATTTATAAGCATTGACCAATATCACAAACAAAATTAATAATCTCAATTTATCGACAAATTTAATTTCAGGGTTCTGTACCGATTAGTAAAGTCTAATTGTTTATCGTATCTCCTTAACCCTTTGAGATATGAAAGTACTTATCCTTGCGTAGTAGGTCTATTTATAGTTAAAATACATTATCTGAAATATATTTTTTAAGCCAACAGTTTTCAAGCTATATGAAAATAGCCTATATATATATATATTAAACTTTTCGAACAGTAGAGGTTAATTAGTGTGACCGTCAAAAAAATCTCACGCAAGATGTTGATGGATGTCGACGTTTCATGATCCCCCTAACCCTAAAAAGTATTTTTATAATGCCGTCTATTTGTGTATCTGTCTGACCCTACTACTAAAGGGCAAAAAATAGCAAAAATCGATTTCCAAAAAATCTGTTCTAATGACTTTAATTAAAATTGGTATCTAAGCGTTGATTAAGATTATAAAAAATAGCTATCTTCGTTTTCTCATGAAAATTATTTTTATGGTAATTTACGAAAACGGAGATTTCCTTATCTCCTACACTAATTGAGATACTAAATTAATTTTAATCGTAAATTCTAGTATGATTAAAAATAAATACTTTTATTTGATATATATTGTTTTATAAAACAAATATGATATTTGAGATATTGGCAAATATATTAATACAGTTTTGAAAACTTAAGTTATAGAGATATACTAACGTAATAATTTACTAATGCCATAGAGTAAGAAATAAGTAAATCTTTCAAAAAGTTCATGTTTTTTTTCCTTAAAAGTCTTAGAGAAAATGTTTGTACACAATTTCTATCATTTTACACTAAATTGTCAGTATTTACAGTTTTTATTAGTCAAAATGTATAAATTAATAATTTAATAGCAATGCAATGACCTAAAGTTGTGCAATCCATATTCAAATTTCAAAAATGTTAAGCGGAAGTTGAAATTATTATACGATGTGTTGACCATTATAGACCCAATATAGATCTTTTTTATTGGTTCAAATATACCAATGAGGATTTTATTTCTTTAAAAATAAATTTATAAAATATAAAACTGGGACAAAAAAAATGTTTCGCGTAAGTATAGGGCCATTTGTGTTCAGGTTTGCTAGTTCATATTATTTCGTTTCTCATATATTATGAGGTCTGAGAAAATATCTCTATTTTTAAATAATGGAACGAGAAAGTCTGTGCGGAGCTACGTATTTTTATTTTAAATATTGTGTCTGTATTTTTCAGGGTTTTTCGCCTACATTAAATACGCCAATGAAAACAAGGATATGCGGGAAACATTTTGTGATAAAATAAACCCTCTAAGCCCTGATATACTTGCCATCAGAGATTCACCCGACCAAGAAATAGAGAGTTAAACCACTGATCTGGGTTTATTAAAATATTTTATAAAATAAATTATGTAATTTAAATAATTTTAGAATGCATTGATAAATAGTAAAATATATCCTGTTTCTTGTGTAAACACATGTAACATATTTTAAAATCCTTTTAATTTGTAATATTTCAGCTCTCCCCTCACTCCTCGCTAGCAAACCTCTCAAAACGATGTCCACATATGTTGGTAACGAAGAGAGTTTCTAATTTCCTGACGTTATTACGGACTGATTCAACATAGGATAAAATGAAATAGCCAATACTAGTCCAAGTGTACAATGTAGAGTACTTTGAGCCCCAGCCAGCTTACCATAGTTTCATAATTACCTCGCTGGACAATGCAAATTTCCTGTACGCAGCCTTTGTGCCAGGAAGAGAAGATCCCTATATTACACTTTATTCTCAGTGGATAAAGGTTCTGTTGGGAGGGAAAGTTGTTAAAAGTTGTGTTTCGGTTCACAGCATACAACACAAATAGAGAGGGAAAGGTAAGAACTAAAGAAAGAGATAGAGGAGATGGGGATACTAAAGAAACTATGAAATAATAACCAAATGGAAAAGTGAACCCATATATTTATGATAAATAATCCGTTGGCTCTGAGTTTTGTTATTTATTTATCTTTTTATTCATTGATTTGATCCCGAGTTGGTGTTTGGAAATTAGTTTACCTCCGAGATTTTGATTCCAACTTGTAACTAAACAATATATACTAAAGCCGGAAAGTGCATGGATAAAGACAGCAGTCACGTTAAGTCTAGTCTAGATGTGATTACATTCTTGCGGGTTCAAATCCAAATTTGTTTTAAGACTGATGTGAACTAATACAACCCCTTTTCAAACAAATCTATAGTCAGTTGGTTAATTAAAAACACTATGTACTCAAACACACCAAGGAATGTATTAATCTTTGAAAAGCATCGCACAGGTGCATCTAGCTAGAATATTTTAAATAGTGGGGTATTAATTTAATTTATAGTTTGTATTAAAATGAAGTTAAATGATACAATTGTTATAAACACTATAATCCACCTTAAATTTTTATTTGAATAAATTAAAAATATACATAGACATATATAATTATCTTATTCTAAAATAATTGTTACTAAGATTTTTAATGCTTTGTTATTAAAGTGGAAAGTTTAAGAAGCTAAATATAATCTTGAATAACAAATTCAACGTTATTAAATAATTTATTTTACTGTTAAGTACACAACATAAAGGTATAAGTACATTTAGGATAGCCTGTATGGACTTTGAAGTGTTAGAACAGCTATTGCCATATTGTTTTACTGTTAGTATTTATAACTTCAGGAAGGTGGAGAACATGACAGTAATTATTGAAAAGTATTGATCAAATTTGATGTTTTTTATCGATACAAAATTATATAACTGCAAAAATGGCATGCATACAATTTTGTGTGTGTATCTAATGTTTCTTAAAACAGTTTTTATCAATATTGAATGGATTTTACTGCCTGATAATAATGAAATTGTTCTCATAAACTATTTGTCATTATGTCCATAATTAAATGTAAATACATATGTATGGCCAAAAGTATGTATATTTATAAAAATTATTTATTGCACAAATTAATTATTGAATAATTACATTTAATACTGTATTTAACTTGAAAAATAACGCTACACACACTCGTAAGTTCTCTTAAAATTATTGCCAACACACTATATTTATTTGTATGAGATTCATAATATGCTCAACAAATAAATTTACATTTGGTACTGTAATAAGTATTAATTATCCAGTTTCACCTAACGTATTTCAACCTTAAACAATTTGAAGAGATACGCCAGTCAAACACATAGCATTGCTATTCCAACTATTCATTATTATCTTACTTAGTCCAAGTAGAGCAGTAGTAAATATCCGACACTTTAGCTCAGTCGATAGAGTGTTTAGTTGCTGGGACAAAGTTACCGGATTCGATTCCCGGAATGGCAGACAATTTATAATTGATTGAAATACGGGTTTAACATTTTTAGATTAATAAATTAACATATGGGGACTGGATGCTGCGCCTGTTTTATTCTTAGGATAGATTCGAAAGCATATGATGATATGACAGGTCTAGTCAGATGGTAGTGGCACAATATCTGACCTTGAGTAAAAAAATCCCAGCCCATAGGCTGGATGTAGTAAATGATGTAAAAAAAAGAAGGGCGATGAAAATAGGGGAATGAAAAGTAAGATAATATTATACTGTTTTTATTTTCATTTGTGATGCAAAATCAAATTTGAATCATTCATTGTTTTGTTTATTATAATATAATGTTTTATATTATGAAAATCTCTATATAATTCGTGTTAAAAGTTATTATTTGCTTGAAGTTAATCAAATAAGTTCGCTCGATTTAAAAATATATTAATGTATGGACATAATCCAGATAAGAATTAAATGAATTTCAAATAAGATTCCTATCATAATGCTTACTATCTTAACAACATACTTATAAAATATATATAAATAATGTGATTACCATTCAAACAATAACAATAATATAAGATCTCAAAAATCAAAAATATAAAGGAAAATCATCAAAATAACATAACGTTGATATTGATGAAGTTTTTAACTAGCTTGACGAATAAAATATTACACTTAAATTTCTTTTCAAGCTAACTAGTAATTTAAAAAGGTAAAGTAACAATAAGCTTATAATATTAATTATGTAAATACACATATACATCGATATGGTGGATTTAATCAGTAACCTTTTTTTCAAATACACATCGCCCTAAGACTATATTATTTTTAAAACTTGATACACAATAGTGTTACTAGTAAGTACACACTATAATATTCAGCAGCTTTAGAATAACTCATTTATTGTAGCGCCATAAGTATGTTTGTCAAGCGTCCGTATAAAATTGATTTTCTTACGATTGGACGCTTGAGGCTCCTTTTAGAAAATACAAATATATTCTTTGCGATAAGAATTGATATTATTTAACTAAATAATTAATATTATATTGTTTGATATTTGTCAAAGCGTATTGAGGTTATGTTTTATCTAGACCATTTATCACTTCATCCGTCTGTCTTTCCAAATATTGTTTCAACAATACCTACCAAATTAAGAGAACAAATTTATCGAAGTTTTCACTGATATTACTTGGACCTAGAACAAACAATAATTTACTACAGCGGTTTTTTTTTTTCAATTTGGATTTTGTTTTCAATATTGTGACCATTCAAACCTTAATCTATGTATTTGTTCCACGATAACTGACAAATGCGTGCACCAACCTTAACAAAATTTGGGAGATACATTCATTAAGCCTAGGTTTAAAAATATACTACCTAAATATTTTTACTATTTGATTATCGGCTTCAAGATGGTGACTGCTCAAAACGCTATCTGTCTGTTTGTTCAATAAAAACTGCAAAATAATACATTCACCTAGTTTACGTTTGAAAATATATTACTTAAATATTTCTTCTATTTGGGTATCGGTTTCAATATGGTGACCGCTCAAAAATCAGTCTGTCTGTTTGTTCAGTAATAACTGCCTATTGAGGAGACCAATTTGAGCAAAATTTGGCATGGACAATCCTTAAGCCAAGGTAAAATAATGTGTGAATATAGTCTTTCATTCAATTTACCCGTTTAATATTACGACTCTATAATGATTTGTCACGCTTATCTCTAGTAGCTTTGAATCGAACTACTACCTACCTATGGCATATTCTCTTAACATTTGACATCTATTACTAGAATGATGTCTTAAACCACGTGAACATGGGGATATTATCTATTAATGTAATATACTGTTGAATTGAGTGGTACATTTTTTAAATGATTTTATCACCAAAGATTAATATCAACTCCAAATAAATGAGAAATTATTAGAGATACTGCATCTCTAAACCCAAATATAAATCTTAAGACTTAAATAATGATGACAGTATGACTTAACTCTTATCATATTGCAGTTAGGATTTTTTAATTAGAGGAAGAAAAAATTTACTGTTCACTGACCTACTATTATCTATCAAAAGTGATATTTATTGTGAAAATAACGCCTTAGACCATGCGGCTGGTGGAACGTGCTTTTTTTTTTTAATACTGTGAGATAGGTTGTTTGTCAAGTCTCGGTACAGTCTTATTTGTAAAGAATATAGATTTTAAGTTTTTGTTTCCAGTTAAATAATATAATTTAAATTTATTAATATATTTTCACTTAATGTTAAAAGACATAAGCTTTCATTTTTCTTTAATTGACATAATACTACTATTAATGTAAAATATTTTCAATACTGGTCGCAAATAATTGTGTATTAGTAATTTATAAATGTTCTTAACTATTAGATTCATACTATATCTAATATAGTTGCAAGTAATAACTAGCCTGGGAATCTTTTCTACTCTAATATACACACTATAGGATAGAAATCAACAGTAAGATTACTGTAAACTTTATTCTAGAAATAATTGAACATCACAGTATTTTGACATTCACTTTAATAAAGTATGTTTTCCCTAGTAGTTATGTGAACCGTAGAACATGTTCCCTCCATAAAATAAACTTAAGTACTGTACATCATGTGAATAAATATATAATTTTCATATCGTTCATTAATACGGTCTTAAGCTGTGGATGTAACCAGCGCGAGGAAAAAAGTGTTTTTGCAATTTCTATATAAAATATATTTTGGTCAAAATAAATCAAATATTGCTTCAGTTAAAACATAGTATTTAATTTTATTCACATTTCTACCTCAACATTTCTTTAATATTATTTTGTCAAGTATGTTTTTGAATTAAATAACATAATTTAAAAAATGTCATCTAATGACGCAATCATTATGACAGATATATTCAACAACTTTTGATACCAATAATAATATTTATCACCGGGTCTTACCACCAGGTTCGGCTTATACGATAAAGTGCTAATTACGTTGACGGGTTAAAAAATGGGAAGGTTAAATATAGAGGAAGTGAATCCACATTTTCGTGGAGTGAGAGGGGAAAACCATTCCCAGTTCAACCGAGCTAGATTCTAGCCTTGATCTCCCCACCCTCAGCAGTCTAGCTCAAGATGAAATTAGCGCTTTAGCTAACTACGTCACCGAGGGCGGTTTATTGATATCACCATGTGAATAAAAATAAGCTATATGTCTGCACTCAAGAAATACTTTATTTATTTTGACCAAAAAAAGTTTTGCTATATAGACTGCTAAAATACTGGCATATACTCACGTTCCATGAATTTCCACGTTTAAGTTTCAATTTTGATTTCAAGCTGAAATAAATCCTATAAATTATAAATTGGTTTGAAATATATATTTTCTATTCGTGACAAATTTAGACCAAAATCAAATAATAATACTATCAATATTATATTCACAGTGAATAAGCGGGATTTAATTAGTTTAAGACATCAGTCTCACAGCATATGTCTCCATAGGTACTCGATTAATTGCTTGTACTTATAAATTAATATCAATTGAAATTAGCTATTAAATAAAACATTATTTTATCAGCCACATATTGAAACGAAAACCAAGATTTAAAAATATTGTTCATTAATTGCTCAGACTAGGATCAAGTAATGTTCTTGCCAAATTTAATAAAATTTGGTCCTTGAACTTTTCAGTTATCGTGGAACAAACAAACAGACATACAATTTTTTGAGTGACTTCCATCATAAAACGGATAGCCAGGTAGAAAAAACCATATAAATACGTTCATTGACCTAAGTTTAGAGAATATCTCTGGCAAAATCCATTAAAATTAGTCTATAAATTTGACAGCTGTCATGTAACTAAAATTTGAGAGAAATACGTTATTCCAAATGGTTAAGTTAAAACAGAACCTCGCTACGCTTTATCAGTAAATAAAGCAACTTTTTATAGAATAAAACCTCATAGTGAAAGCTTCATAAATATTATGTATGGAGATGAATTTAAATCAAAGCGATCGTATAGCATTTTAAATAATAACCAACATTATATAACAACTGTAATATTTACTAATTGCAATTATTTTAATATAATTTACTTCTAAATAATAATTCTCCTAAGATAATCTTAAGAGGATTAATTAGTGTCTACTTGCTATAGTATTTGTGTTGAGATGTGGTAAGGGATACAATATATTTTCCAATTTTAATAATACTTTAGTTAATATAATAAATTTAACTAGGGGAATTTAAGCACAAATATATATCCTATCCACAACTATTAAAAATATAATTAATGTGTTGTTATAGTTAAAAATGAGGTAATTAAAAGATTTAATCAATATTAACAACATAATCAAAATTATATTTTGTCCCACAAGGATAACTTAATGTGTGTGTTTATCATCGCTCTACATCAATATAAATTTGTTGGTATTTAATATCAGTAAAACACATTTTGACACATATCTACAGTAGAAATGGACAATTTATGAAACAAACAAAACGTATGAATGTAATTTTCAAACGTTCCAACCGATAAGAATTACAAAGTATCATTAATTATAAATAAAATACACAGCACAAATGGAGTATGTTGATATTCTAACACTCATGAACTTTAAGTACACATGCAATTATAAAATTAACAAATTTTTACATCAAAGAAAGGTTGGTCTTAACACTAATATACGATCTATGTTTTAATTATATGCATTCTCTTAAACATATATTGCCACTGCCTAAAATTATTACCATTATAGCCATAACTTTCACTTAAGTTTGGTAAAACACGTTAAAAATATTTGAAGAAAAGTTGTTCTGAGTTTATTAAATAAATGTTTAGAATAATACTTTTTCAACATTTAGTAAGTCAGGAAGATGCATTCAGATTTATAAATAAAAGTACTTCAGGAATTAACATTGAATCAGTGTCAACGTAAAATAAAATGTTTTCGTAGTTTACATTTTCATTAAATTTTACGTGAGACATTGAACCATACAATTAAATAGCTACAAGAGAAAGGAAGCAGAAAATGTAGATTTAAGGAACACTTCCACTCACCTATTTAATTTTGAAGGAAATAACATTTTTAGTAGTATTTTAACGCGTTGGTGAAATAAAAGGACAAACTTTTTTTTTAAGGAACCTTATTTTGTATAGATGTTGGGAAAGAACCAAGCGAATCGTAAAATGTAAAGAAGACAAAAATAAGTTGCCAGTTACTTTTAATGAATGAGATGTCTCATATTTTTATTTGGTTAAACGAAGTGGAATCTTATTGTTTCTATTTCTTTGATTTTGAGTAACAACTATGCTTGGTTAATTACCATCTTCTTGCGGTAATGTAACATTAACTGAAACCCTTTTTATTTTCACAAATATATACATCATATTTGACAAGTTAGTGAAAGACCTGTTTTATTTGTAAATATTCAAATACTGCCAGACTATTGACATAGGTTATGACACAAGTATAGCGGAATATAGAATATTAGAGATGTATTACATAAATGCATTCATGTATATTTTTTGAGTGTAAATGTACAAATAATTTGAGTAATTAGATTTTGTTGAAGAAGAATTAATTTTTTTTAACGTGTTATTTGATCTTTCGTATCTAGAAACATAGTATTCACTTTATTGACAAAGCTTTGACAAATGTTTCATATGTAATATATTTATAAAGCCTTAAATATGTATTTTAATTCAGTTTTTATCATGTCCATTAACTGAGCTAGAGGTTCTGGGTTTAAATTTCATCATAGCCTGAAAATTTATAATTTATTAAATCTGACTTTCCCCATTTTCACTGAAGTAAACCAATGGTTGAGGGACTGGATTCTTTGTGTTTTCCAGATATAATTAACTTGTTCAAATTTTTATATAATCGTTTGATCAAAAGGTGCATGATAAATATATTAGATAATAATTTGAAAAATGTTGATAATAATTTAAAATTATTTTTAGTAATATTTACTGTTATTCGTCGTAAATATTGAATTTGTGTAAATCAGTAACTTTAAAAGTATCTCTAACCTAAAATTTGTAATCGTAGACTACAATGTTAAATATTTGTTAATAACTACCGCGAAGTGACTTTATGATCGTCCTGTGTTTCTATATAACCTTTATTAATATAATATATTTAATATGAAATTTGTTGTTTTACAATAATTATTTACTTTGCGTTCATATTTATAAGATCACGAGCACGCTCTGAACACTAATTGATCATCATCAAATCACATTTTAAAAAGGACGTCAGTGGAATAGTGGGTTTATGACCCGTTATAATTGGATTGTTATGTTTTTAGTAGGAAGCCAACGTAACAATATTAATGTAAACCAACAAATTAAAATGTTAATTTAAGTTAGTAATAGAGGTTCCATGTGAAAGTCCATACAATTTCATCATTATTAGCAGTGAATTAGTAATTAAATAAATATACGAGAGCTTTGTAAATGGTTAACCAACTGAAATTTGGTTCGCACATAATGTCTGGTTCTTAGTACATCAAAAGTTCCGGGACAAATATATAGTCTGTTGCATCAAATAAAGTAACTTGCTAATTTATACTTACCAAATTAGGTAAAAGATGATTAGATTTATTATGGGAACCTAAACTTTTTTCGAAAGAGCATCCTATAAATATATATACTATTATATTTAGTGATTAACAAGTTAATGTTAAGGTAATATATAATAATATAATTTATATTTTTAATTTTAAGAACATGCTAATATAAAGACTTTTATTATATTTGGTTTAATATATCTAATAAATTTTGAGCTTTGGATTAGAACTAGAGCATATTTAATAAGCAAAATAAGCAGTCATTAAAGGCAATTTAGGCAATTATTTATCTTATATTTTTAATAATTTTTCTGCTAAACTTAATCAAAGTTAAACAAATCAAATTTTGAATTTAAAACTATACTACACTATTTTTAGAGTTATATTATATATTTATACAATGGTTAAACTACTATAATAGGATATTTTGACTATACTAAAATATTATATACTTAAAGAATAACATGATACCTATTTTGAAAAGCATATATTCAATATGTGTGGGGCTAATGCTCCAGATATGGCCGTTCGACTTTGTCTTACCTTGTCTCTCCTGGCATATGGAGTAATTTATTTCTGAAGTGGGGACACTATTAAGCCAAATTCCATTATCCCCAGATGGTAGGATTATAGTGAGAATAATGATGGTAGATAGCAGAGAAGACCTACAGTTTAACGTGACTTCCGAACCACGGTGAGGGCCTGGCATTTCACACATTCACAAAGGATGAAAGAACACACCTAGACAGAGGTGAGCGAAGGGTTTGATAATCCGATAAATCTGTGCAGGGACCAAGATTTAAATCCCTGACCCCTAAAACAGAAGTCTAACAGCTTTCCCCTGGACCGGCAGGTCCTCAATATATATTCAATATAGTTTCCATTATATTGATTTTCCATATACTATTTCATTTAAGGAAGTTTTAAGATAATGTAAGCGCAAACACTGTAATTTCTATTTGACTTGCCTATTCGGACATATAATTGGATATAAGGGGTTATTTAATATTATTTCAGTTTATCTTTCCCAAACCGAAGTACTTTATATCTCAAAACTGATTAAAGTTTAAATAAATTTGTTTCTTAAAATAACTTAAACTAAATTTGATATGATTCATTAATATTGTTTAAAAGTCTAAATGTCACAAATAACAAGTATCTACATTGGTAAAGATGAATCAAATATATAAAACTTACGAGTAAATTTAAACTATAGATAAGCGCCATACATTATTGAAAATGTACCCAGTGAATTTTTACACATTAATTTATATTAAGACTAGTAATCGATAAAATATATTTGAAATAGTAACAACTAATAATATTAGACTTCCAAAATAATAAAATATGTTATGAATTATTTCAGGACGGAACTTAACAATAATTTATGATTTCTATATTACAATAATTTATTTTAATATAAAACAATATTCAAACAATTTTTTGTTTCTTACTGTTCTATCCATATAATAATTGAATTTATATATTACAGTAATAAAAAGTTAATTTGGCAAATACACTTCATTCAAGAGGAATAGCCAGCTATAAAATACCGTGTGTCATCGATAAAATAATTAACATTATGATTACGATACTTAAATAACATATTTTTATGTAGCATATAAATATCGTATTAAATTTTAATAAACAAAAAAAGCTCTTTACGTTTCTATTTAAAATTAAATAACCGAAACTATCTTTATTTAAGCAAACATCTGAATGCTGAATATTGATATAGCCAATATACTAGAAAAATTAAACTTTACCTCAAAGTTAACGACAGCCTCTTAGGTACACAGATGTATTGCAAACATGTATTTGGGGTTTGTCCGAAGGTACAGAAGGAGTTTGCGCAGCATACGTGGCGGTGACTGGCGGCTGGATCGTGAATCGTGGTTGGTAGAACCGGCAGTTTCCGTGGAGCTTTGGGGTCCGGACGTCGTGTTTTGGGGAGTGTTCCTTGGAATTTGGTGAAATAAAACATATACTCTTAAATAATTTATGTGGCCAGTGTATTTTAATAAACATAACAATATATGACTTATGAACATCAGAGATTTTTGATTGACCCTTTCACATTTTCAAATAATCCAGAGTAAAAAAAAAAGTATATATTTTAAAATAAATTCAATAATTTCCGACCGGTTATCTAAACATTTTGCTGTCTATTTAAATTCGACTTAAATATATTTATAATGGCAACGCCTGAAAACAAATGAAACTATTGATTTACTAACATTAAATATGATAAATACATAAATTGTCTCATTTTATTGAAAGATAAAACTATTTGAAATGAACATTATGGAACAAATAATATGTTAGTTAAAGTTTAAGTAACTTATATGTATAGGGGAAGCAAATTTTTGGAAAATTTATCTGACAAATTGTGTAGTGCGGTGTTTTGTTGTGTTTAAAATACAGTGATAATGTCGTCATAAGATCATTCATGATGATTATGGTTGTATTGTGAATTATGCTGACATTTCTTGTCATTAAAGGCTATGACGGTGAGTACAAAATGAGTCTACCTACAATTTTTCAGTGGTATGTTACTAAATCAAATGATATTTTCTTGTGTTTTATATCAATATATGGAATTGATTTGATAATTTTTTTTATTTTTTTCTTAATTTATTTAGGATTAAACCTCATGAGAAAATACTTTCGGAAATAAGTTAAATATTTCCTCTAATCATGTCCAAGGGGTAAAGGGAAATATAAACATATATTCTAGCGTTCAAATATTAATATTAACTTTTATATACAAAACTTAGCAACAGACAAACTAAATATTAAAATAAGATATCTCACTACATATTTTCATGTTTTAAAAAATAAGTTATTATTTTAACTCATTAATGTGCTTTGTATATAAAAGCTAAGGGCAAATATATAATTAATATAATCAAATATAAGGTTTACTCAAATTTAATAATATAAATATAAATATATAATTTTATATATAAATAACTGTAAATATATATATATAAAACATTTTATTTATAAATAACTATTTAATTAAATATAAAAAATTGTATGTGTATGTAACTATACAATTATATTTAAAATTGGAGTAATTATTTAAACATGGAATAAAATATATCAATATGCATAAAATCAATATATTTCATTTAACAAAATTATTATGTTAAAAGGGAATGCCAGGCCTCCACCGTGGTTTGGATTCCACGTTAAACTGTAGGTCCTCCATTTCATCTCACAATCACCCTACCATCACACATTAGCGTAAGTGCGTATAACCCGAACGGGTAGTAAGACGGGGTGCTAATAATAATAATAATAATAATAATAATAATAATAATAATAATATTATTATTATGTTAAAAATATGATGCTTAATAAAGTTTATCAACGCTGTTATCTTTATATGCTATACTATAATATTTGCTATAATTTATATAATAAGAGATAGGCTGGAAGTTGAAGTGACCATTAGGGGAATATCACTGTTAGAAACCCTATCAGAAATCATAAGGTGATTTTTCCTAAATGGTTTTCTATTCTTCTTCCTCTCAAATGTGGGTACACTTCCTGTAAATTCAAATTGTATCACTCCTAACTAACATATTATAATACCTAATTCATATTCATAGAAAATTCGGCCACCTAAGTGTGTTTTATACTGTATAAATTATATCAAATATTATAATATTATACCTATATAAAGGATAAGAACAATAATTCTTTTTTTAAGTTAAAATTTATATATTTTAAATAAAATTAGGCCTACTCTAGAAGTAAAAGAAAATTAAATTATTTAAATACTAAATGAACACGGACATTTTATTAATTAAATATTTATATATCTTCCTTTTAATGAAAATGTAATCATATATTACAGTTACTGTTTCGATATGCATATACATTTTTTTAATAAAACAATTCAACGCCTTTCCCTACCACTTATTTACTTAGTAAATAAAAAGTTATTGGTTGGGTGGTTGACCTGTTTGTGAAAGATTCAGCCAGAGGAAATATTTATCTAACGCTATCTGTAACAAGCCTTCTCAAAGCACTGTCATTTAATCTTATAAAGTAAATATTGTAGGAATGATTAAAAAATATGAAATTTAATTTCTTTTAAAAATTTAGGGCACCATTTTAAATTGCTTTTTTTCCAGTAGCTTTTTACCTATATTCACTTGTCTTACTACCCATCCAAGATATCCACAAAATTACATTAATATAATATAAATGGGGTAGGAATAGTATCGAGAATACGTACTCATACTTGAGTGGAGAGAGATTGGGAAATCATTTTTTAAATTCCTCCATAAAAATGATTGGTATTCTAACCATTACATTTGCGTCATAAATAAGTCAGTCTAGTGTGGGAGTGATGCCGTAGATCATGCGGCCACCGATGCCATTTTTCAATAATATTATATTTCCGATTTAATTGTTTTAGTGCTTAGATTGCATCTTATTTTTCGAATCTTAAAGTCAGCTTTATATTTCATGCCTGTGTAAGATTTGTTTGGATATTGGAATTTAATACAAGAACAGATCCAAAAATTGAAACCAAGAGCCTGGATTTTTCACTTTGCGCTAGAGAATATACTATTTTTGGGGTACAGAGGAAATGGGGTAGTATTACACTACATAATGTACTTTCCAGGATAACTTTTACACAGAAACCCCCATAAGGCACAGGGGGGAAGGGGTGTCCCATTACACACATTTTCATCGACATCAACTTTTATATCTTGAGCCCCATAAAGACCCTAGTAAATATATTTTAATTAATTTAAATAGAACAAACATCTCTTCTTGACCATAATTTAAAGTGAATAATAAAGTTATCATATTTGTCTAACTGAGAGAAACATTAAGTAAATTTGAGCTAAATACGATTTTCTCCCACGACTTACCGTGTAACATAAATTAATCACAAAGTTTTAAAATTTAATTTCCTGACGTTATTTAAACCAGAGATTCATTGATTAGACTTACATCTACCGGCTGAGCTAAGTGTGTGATATTTATAAATACATCCAGACTATTGACTCATTCTCTCTTTATTTTCTTGATAATGCTTGGATCGAACTATCTGACCCACACATTGACATTCAGTTAAAGTCTGAGAGCAGCTTCACTGGAGAAAAGAGGTGTTACTATTATAATGAGCTGTAAGAGAAGAGACGAAGTCAGTAATATTATAATTTTTACAAAAACTTTATTTTCTATAGGACCAGTATGTTGTAATCATATATCACAGATTCTACCCTTTTTTGACAGCTAAACAAATATTTAATATAAAGAGGGGTTTTAACATGAGTCCGTCTCGCAAGTTTTTTTCTTTCGAAAAGTGATTTAAAATTATTTCCCTTGCTTCAAAGCGATCAAATATAAATAATCACGAAGTTAATACAGAACGGTATTATTTTTACTATTGTTATTAGTATTGATGCTTACAAGCTTGCCAAAACAAATTTTACCAGTGGATTTAAAAGAAACTTTTCATCTGAAAATAACCGTATCAGTGAGCACGTTAACATACCATCCTAATTCGGTTTGCCAGTATCGTGAAATTTGTAGATTTAGTTCCCATTTGAGAGATTCTGGGTTTGGGTTTCCTTTATCATTTTACTCTCTCCTTTCACGTGATTGTTGGTTTGTTTTCTATAAATCCTATCATATTGATTTTTACCCAAATAGTTTAAAAATGACCCACTTCGGTGGCCACATTGTAAAACTGTATCTTCTATTGCTAAACTAGAATGCAGAGGAAGGGGAGATCAATCAATGTTCGATCCCAGTCAGCTTCAATGAGGGTGGTTTCTCCTAAATGGTTTTTCGACTTTCCCTCCACGCAAATGCAGGTGGACTTCTTCTTAATTAAACCTTGATAATCCCTATAACATTAGTTTAATTAATATATACGCGTATGGCCTGAAAGGATAGTAAGACGCGGTAAAATTAAAATAAATTTGCTAGTAGTCATAAACTGAGGTAAGAGGCGGTGTAGACACCTACATAAAAACACACACACACACACACATATATATATATATATATATATATATATATATATACAGAAACTGAGAGCAAGACTAGAATTTTTAGACTTCTTCCTAGGTGACGTAAGTATTTGTCATACTATTAAAGAACGGAAGGGGAAAGTATACAGGTGAACGGCTTTTTAGTCGATATTTTCAGTGACCAATAAAATTATATAGTTCACCAATCATAGGTAGATAGAGAGATTAATATTTTAGCCTTATGGTTTAATTATTATTTTAAATTGTTAAGAGGCCTCACTGAACACATAAAGAGGTCGCACACTCCCCATCCTTGTACTGTTAAGTCAACTGTGAATAAATATATATTTTAAAACGTTGCTTATCTTTAAATGAAAGATTAAATCAACCACACTTCATATTTTACAGATTTTTCTCAGATATATTTACGATAGGCAAAATAAAATACCCATTAAATGATTATATATTAATATTAAAATCTTAATAGTATAGGCTACTGGCAAGTGTATTTTTTACTTTCATATAAGGTCCTTTATCTCATTTTAAACATAATAAAATTTATCCTCAATGGGTAGTTTTACGTCTTACTTTATTGTTCCATCATCTTTTCCCAATCAATACTTATTGTATTTGATGTATTTATACTCCATTGAGCAAGAGCTTATAACGTATTTTAAAGTAGGTTTTTATTCATGAAATCGTGCACATTTACAAGTAACATATTTTTAATGATTTTTGTTGAGTTAATTTGAGTTGTGTGTTTAAAAAATACATTAATTTTATTCATTCATATTAAATTTTTTCAATTTTCTTTCTCGTTTTAAAAATAACTTGCTTAGCTCATACGAAACATTAATTATTTTAAATTTTAAATGTTTTTTTCTTAAATATCTGATGTGTTTGACTTTCACGTTATTATTTGGATATGATTCCTTGTAAGTTAAAAGAAACTTTCATTTTGATTATATTTAGCGAATGTTATGCATACAATGATGTACCAGATGATATCTAACAAACCAGCTAAACCTTATACATTAATACTTAACACTAATCACCCAATAATAGAATAGTATTAAAATAGGGTTTTCTTAACTATAATGTGAATTTCAATTAAAGTCCTAATCTAGTGCTGTTAAGGTGTTTTGTCCAAACTGATTTTCCATTCCATGTCCATGTGAATTCTTTTATATTTATATATTTATGTTATTTTTAATATCATAGATATATGATAAAATATTATTTTCCCTTATTAGTAGTCATAACACACATACACACAATTAGTCTTTTTCTATTCATCTATAGAACATGGGTTTGAGCTAGTGTCTTCTAGAACTTTAGTCTATATTTAAAAAAAATTGCTGGGAAGTGATATGCAAATGAAACAAAAAAGATTTAAACTGAAGATTAAAATATTAAAAGGACTGTTGAAATGCTAACCATTTATATTGAATATATATTTAAATTAATATTTTGTTATGATTCATTGCCATTTACAAACACAATTAAAATACAAATTGAAAAATAATGACTTTACATGAAGTAGAACCCATGGGTGACTCTTTGAATTAACGCATTAAAATTCATTCCACCGAGAAATACAATATTTTCCGCTGCCCAAAATTAAACATCACTTTGTCATCAAATTATTATTTGGTGAGGTTTGACCCTGGTCGCTGAATAATTTTGGATATTTCAGTGAAAATATTATCATCATGCTAAGATAAAGGACCGTGGTTATAGAGCGAGTCCAAGTGTGAACACATTTTTGAGCTATTTATTTGATTAAAATAAATCGTTTTATGGCAATACCTAGTCTCTACCTCCACCGAAATGGTTTAGTAATAGCTGATGTTTAACCTTTGGGTTTGAACCCATACAGAAGATGGGACTTTTGATTTCATTCTTATAAAGTCAGTAAATTACTAAGAACTAATAATCAAGGCTTGTATAAGTGCCTGAAAAACCCACATAAAAAACAAGTAGTAAGACAAAGCATATTCTGTCCGTATTGCGTTACTAAATTGACTTTTACTCGTTTGGTGTGCTTTTAATCTCTAATTCTCTCCTTTTGTATTGTTTCACGCTATTGCCGACAGAGCTAGCTTGTAATATTTGTTTGATAACAGTGACTATAAATAATATTTGTTAGCTAAACGGACACTTTTACTATAAAATTAATGATTTATTTAAAAGTCTCTATATTTTTGTCCATATTGCCATCGCGTCCTATTAAACGATTTGTTTGTGTGACCACGAAGTGACTAGAAACATATTTAATTATGCGTTTAAGTATTCATGATATTATAAATGTTTAACTATTATTCACTGTGTTAAAATTGGAAGTGTACAATTAGATGTTTAGAATACAACTAATCCACGATTGAAATGATGTCAATTTTTAAATTATTATTTAATAAAAACAATTTTATCGAGAATAATACTTTTTGGTAAGTAGGAATCTTATCTTAACCCTTATCTATTTGACAGTGAACACTGAGTATTTGCAAGATCAAATTTATAATCATTTATTTCAAGGGTGTAATCTCACATCATAATAGAATGATATGTGAAGACTCGTTAAAAAGGTTGGATAACTTTAACGCGTATATCCGATTTAAGATGACGATAAAACTCTATGTACAAATATTATTTTTGAAAACTCTCTTCACCCCCTAAACGTTAAAGATACATTCGATACTTTTAGGAAAGTTGGAAGATTATAATCCCTGACCAAATGTAATAAGATTATTTCCCCACAGTCTGGTTTGAAGTTTATCGCTTGGACTGAAAGTTAGTGTTGTCAACCAAACCTATCCTACACTCTTGTTACCTTAAGCTATACAGAAACAATAACTGTTATTTAATATTGACATATCTGTGAACTAATTTACTAAACTAATCAAATACAAGCTACAGCATCAAGAAAATTATTGGTAGATACATTTTACAAAGCTTAGTAATGAGTTCCATTATTCTATAACAAATGATACCAATGACATTATTATTATTGTTATAGATATGTTATTTTCATTTATGAATAATTTAACAATTAATATAATAATGAACAGAATTTTTTTTTACGGTTTATGGTATCTATTTCGACCAGCCGTGTTTACTTAGAATAATTTTCCTAAACATTTTGCCATTCACCATTCACGCAAATTTGAGTAAAATTCGTCATTCCTACAACACTAATGAAAATGTGCGAATACCCCTGACACGCATTAATATGATTATACCACAAACTGTATAAATGCTGGTATTATTTGTACATTAAGCCAGATTATATATTAAACCTATTCTCCAGCCAATTTTATTAATCGTCTCTATTTATAATTCCCTCGAGCGTTTAGTAAATATTTTTATATATTTGTACCTGAGAGATCCAAAATAAACACACGGTTTAAAAAAATATATCTTATATAATATATAGAACAGCTATAAGTACTTAATACCAGATTTGAATGAAAAAAATTTAATAAAACTATTTATTTGGCAAATGAAAATTATTTACTTGATAGGTTTATCCCTTATTCTTGAAAACGTTTGCCGAAAAAATAGTAATTTGTATTAATCTAACTAAAAATAATTAAACCTGGAATGAACACAACCATCTTTGACAATCATATTATAAAAATATATATATCAATAATTTGTGAACTTAGGGTATATAACTCAAGAAGAGTCCTTTAGAAATTAGATCATTGGAAACACTTGTTAAATTAAGTGAAATATAATATAAAGTGGAAAACATAAATAAAATAATGTTCAATACACGTGAAAAATACTAATATGTTGGCAAACAATCAAGTAAATAATTAATTAAGAGAAAGTTTTCATAGCTATTAATAATTCTACACGCGCACACCATGTGTTGACCATTCAAGTTGAAACAAAAGCAACATTATATTATACTACTGTGCAATTTCGCTTTGTTACTTTAATGTCAAATATATATTAACAAATGACATTGTAAACAATATATGTATGCAACAAACTAAATTTAAATAAAATTACTTTTTTCCAATCAATATTATTTAACCAAGTTTGAATTAAATTATCAGAAAAGTGATTATAAGAATTTTTCAAAAAATCTGATATAATTACTCATTCTACCCACGGGTGATATAATATGTATCCCTGCATGTTGATTAGGCCATTATTCCTCAGGCTGGAGCCCATGGCACAGTGTTATCCCCAAGCTCATTACTGAACAGCCTAGGATTAACGGAACCACCATATTGAAGGTGAAAATCACCAAATTCTGTATATTTTTTATATAAAAATTTATCCTTGACGTTTTAAAACCAAAAACAAAAGGGTTTTTCCGATAACTTAAGATTTTATGTTCTGACCATATCAAAGGATGACTATATTTTGTTTAGTGAAGTATATATCTAATTTTATTCAATCATAAACTTAAATAATTTAGTAGTGAGAGTTTAATTAAACTATAGTTGACAATTAGCGAATTTTAATTGTTTATATATTTTTAATAGTTCACTTTTGCCATCTATCAATTACATCTTGCTATATTCCATATTTAAATATAAAGAATCCCATACATATTACGAAATACCGAAACGTCTGCAAAGAGTTACAACACTTTAAAGGTCTATCCTCATAACTGTTAACCAAACATGTCATGAAACGCATCATCATTTAATAATACTTTTAATGGCCTAACTACAGGCAATTTATTTTCTACATCCACTTGAAATAAATTGGATTACAATTTCTGGAGATGTGAAACTTCAAATCTCAGCCGGGTTCACCGGGGTTGATTTTTCTCATGTGGCTTACAAATGTCATTTAACCCTTCTTTCTCCAATATAATTTGTGTGGTTTTATTCCAAGCAATTCCTCTCTTTCCTACCACTTAGCCTAGGGCAAATGAAACCATGCTGCTAAAAGTAATAAGTAAACAAATAAGTGCTCCTTAACTCACAACCATTTTGGGATATCTACATATTTATTTTAATCAGATAGGGATGAGATGGGCAGAATTTAGAGAACGTGATCCACCATTTGCTTTAAGGGTGAATGATATAAGAAGCACCACTACCCACTTCGGTGACCGCATATCTAATGCACTACACTCACAGTATACTAGAATAACAATGATGGATAGATCAAGGTTCGAATCTCAGTCAGCAGTATTAAGGGTTGTTTTAAAAAAAAAATCCATTCTTTCTCAGTGCTAATGTAGGTACACTTCCTCTAAATGTAACCTTCCGAATCCCTAAAACCTTAAGTGTAATTAGTACATAAACGTATAACCCAAACGGGTAGTAAGACACGATGTTATATAAGCTAAAAAAAATGACCACTGAAGAACTCTCTACAAATAGTTGAGCCTTGACCTCCCTATAACCTTCAAAATAAAGCTATTTTACTGATACACTATCCGGATACCCACTTGTGAGGGCGTCCTTCAATGAAACCAATAAACTAATTTGTTCTTGATATTTAATGACGAATTTTATCAATACTCTTAGAGTTATCAATGTTATGCCATTGTGACATAATTTACAGTGACAAATAACAGATTAACGGATGAGAACAAACACACAATTGGCTAACTTTTCAATTTCATATGACCAAATATCGACCTCTCTTACAGACCCGAATGACACATATCAGAAACCAGTATAAAATAGTCCTACCACTCACTTTGTCTTCTCTCTCAGATCCTCTTCTCATTCTTCCCACTAATATCGCCTCATGATCCCACTATTTGATCTCTCATCATAATCGCGACAAGAACGGGCCCCTGTAAGACCTTCACCATAAAACCGCTACTTAATCAAATTCTCTCCCCATTAATAAAGCCAAAGCCTTGAACTTAAACCCCGTCATTGTCAAGTCTGGATTGCTTCGGAAAGACACGTTTAGCCCTTCTGTCTACGACGGGTAAGTACAGTCTCTAAACAGACCACTGCAAGGCGAACGTGCCATTTTCATCATTTCTTGAGATATTTTGTCTATCACATTGAAATAAAAAACAAAAAATAAGGAAGAAATGTTTGTAATAGTACTACTTACAAAAAACTAACATAAAAGGAAAATAAGAAGATATTATTTTAATTTAATTGACGTATTTAATGTGCACTTAATAAACCGACTGATTATATCAGCACACGACTTATAAACTAACTTAAATCTAGAACAAACACAACATCCAGAACACAGACGTTAATTCATCACTGTAAAAGGGTAAACCTTAATTTAACTATTGATAAGAAGAAATACCATCTACTAACTGAGCTATGATATCGGAATACAAGATATACACTTTTAAAATAAGTACAACACTGAGAATTTTTTTATTAAGAACACAGTTCATTTCTGGATACCAATATAATAACTTAATGATGACATAATTTAATTAATAAGTTTAATATATCTACAGCTTCCGTTTATTATTATTATTATTATCTAGCATCGCATCTTACTACCCGCTCGGGTTATACGCTTTAAGTACTAATTACGCTAATGGATTGGGAATTGGGAAGGTTGAATTAGAGGAAATGAGCCCACATTTGCGTGGAGAGAGAGGGGAAAACCATTTAGTAAAAACCACCCCGAGTTCACCCGACCGAGATTCGAACCTTGATCTCCCCGTCTTCAGCATTCGAGCTTAACACGACTAGCGCGTTAGCCAACTACGCCACAGAGGCGGGTTTCCGTTTATTGAATAATGTTTTAAGTATTTTAATAATGGCTGAGTGTTTAGAGATAATTACATTTAACATACATATCATTTAAGATGTTTTATCCTCAGCACCAAGTCATACCACGGTTTATACGAATATATAATAACCTATGCAACTGAGTTAGGGATGAGTAAGATTGAATTTATAGGAAGTGTATAAGAATTGTCGTGGAGGAATAATGGAGAATCATATTGGAAAAAATCACCCTCAGTACTACCCGACTGGAATTCAAACCCTGACTCCCTGAAATCAGTAGTCAAGTATAGTGATGCCTTAGACCATCAGGCCCCCGAAGAAGGTATTTAAGAACTAATTAAAGGAACAGAGATGAAAGGAATAGCATTGAGAAACTTCACCCATAGTAACGTGAGAAAGTTTGATACTGGTGCATGAATGTATGGCTATTTGAAAGGCCTTAGTAGCCAATTATTTTGAATATAAATAAAGTGGTTGTATTTTTATTTAACATAGCTTGTTATATTTGTCTAATAATAATATTCCAAATACTCTCTCTGACTTTGCGTAAACTTGCGTGAATTAATATAAGCGTATTGACAAAAGATAAGAAGGATGGATTTAAAGGCAATGTGGCAACGCTATCCTAGAAAGAGCATAACAGCTCCCTAATAAAAAGAAGTTATTGATGATTCATCCGTCTAGGACTAGATTCACATTCCATTGGCTCCAAACGATAAAAAAAACTTCTCAATTGACTTTATATTATTTTTATATATCAACTTAATTTTATATGCAAATAAGTTGCAAATCATTGTAATTACGGCACTGTTCGTATGGAGAGGACCACGATTAAATTAATTGAAATTAACTGATAAATGACACCATGACACGGAAATAGAACCTGGAATCTTTGACATAGCACCTTAAAAATTACAATCTTGTATTGTATATTTGGCAACATAGCATCCCGCCCGAGTTGCAGTTGTTTGTGGTAGCTGATAGCTCTCGATACTATTGGTCATAATATTTAGCTGACGATTTGCACATGTCCATCACAGACTCAGCCTTAAAATATTTGTGAGGAATGACCCTGAACACGGCCGAGTCTTGGATAGCTCAGTGGCAGGTCAATGGTGCGCAAGGCCAAATATCCCGGGTTCGATTCCTGTGTCCAGTTGTAATTTTTAAATTCATTTAAATTAATTTTCATTGGTCTAGTCAGTAAACAAATGAAAACTGATTGATGTAAGCATTATATTTTAGAGACTATTATTCTGATCCCTATAGGATTACCGCAACATAAATTTAAGAACATATTATTAACTTTGTACCTATAACTATTTGTGGAATCCCATTGTAATAATAAATGTCAATATCTATATGATATAATTCACTATTAATTATCACTAAAAATAATAACGCCAACAAAACAGTGGCTTAGAGGAAGAGTAATTACAATGTTGGAAATATATGCTGCTAGGCCTAGCTTGTTTTCAAATATTCGCATTTGGGTTTGAGAATTTTTGGTGGAGTAAGGATTCCGATGAAAATAAGCTGATACAACCAATTTAAATTTAAAAAAATACAAATACTGATTAAAAAATGTTCACAGAAATACTCTTATATGACAGCTATAGTATTTACTTTATCTAATTTCACGTATTCATACTTCAAATAATGTGATGTATACCGGTCACTTTGATAGATATTACCAATACCTATAAAATTAGACTAATCAAATACATTGTATAGTGTTATTAATACTAAACGAAAGTAATATTATTGTATTTTCTAAAGAGATCTTTCTATACTAAATGGAGAGTACTCAAATATAATTTAATTATTTTTTCTTTTGAATTATTCTTCCTTTCTTTCAAACTTCACCCCGTTTATTCTAATGAATAAAATTGATAAGGACAGTGTAAAAAATTCAAACTAATTTTTTACTTCAATTGATAAAATTTAATTCGATATTATATATTTTTTTATTAATTTAAACTAAATGATTTTCTTGCCATAATAATCTTGAATGTTAATGAACGCCATAAAGCAAGCTTGACATTTGTGAAACGTGACACGTGACACGTGAAACACCTACATCCAATCCTTAATCTGACACACGACGTCCTTCGAATATCTCTTAAAATTATCCTGGCAATGATGTCTATGCCTACCAAAGAGTTTAGTTTCTTCAGGTTTCTTAGTAAAAGATTTTTGTAGACTACTGTTATCACCCTTAACGCATCACACCTCTCATTGTGCAACTTTATTATCCTTAAATATTCTCATACGTTGATACCTTAATCGGTCTCATACTATTTATCAAAAGTGACATTTATAGATCACATGACTCGACGTATTTATATATTAAAGTAATATTAGTTAATATTAGTAACCTATGTACTGTCAGATCTTTTTTACCATCCAGTTAAGAAATAAATTATACTCTGTGAGCTATCAGAGCTATACCTTGGCTTTATAGAATTTCAATCAATTAATAATGAAGTCTCAGCAACTATTGAAGTGAATATTTAGGGTTTTCAAGAAGGCTATACGAGACAGTTTTGTAAAATTTGACAATAGAATGCAATCAATCCCTTGAACTGTTGTATCAGCAATCTATATTTGTTGTCGCTTAAATATGGGGGAAAAATAATTCCAGCCAAGTATGCGTGTCAAGGTTTACCGTGAAGCTTAATTTACACACACACATCCATATTTACAACCATATAATAAAATATTTAGTGACAGTCATGTCTAATTTAGTGACTTGAAATTATGCTTTAAAAAATATTTTCAACTGAAAAATGAATTAAGCAAATATCATCTAACATTTATACTCTCGCTATTCTGAGTAATGTTTCAAAGATAATATTTAATCCAAATATATATATATATATATTTTTAATATATGCAAAGGAAATACATTTTTGTTGAGTATTTTGTCAAAATTAGCTCCTCCTTTTTTAGTTAAATTATTCTTTCTTTTTTCATGCAAAGTAAAGATTACAATCCTTCAGAATATAACAAAGGAGAGAAAAATAAGGATCATGAGAATTCAGTTTTACAAAGGCTTTGCATTTGTATTTACAATAGTTGTCCTCATGTATATGAATATGGAGAAACTCTTTCAGAAAGAAAGAAGGGTATTAGATTGGAATTAAGCTCCCAGATAATGGTATTACAGAAAATATGCATATTATTCCTTTGTATGGACCAAGTTGCTTTTATTTAACTTGTATTTACGTAAATATCAAATACTTGAGTTTTTTTTGTACGAAGTTTTAAGTCTCTAATTCTTCTTAAATAAACACACTAGCATATTACTTTAGATATATGTATCCTAAAACTTATCAGTGACTCTCTGATTGACTCACCGGCTGAATCACTGACTCTTTACATATTCTCCAACACCAGATATCATGATCAGGGTCGTTATAAACCTGATTGAGCTAAGGGGGAATGTTCAGGCTCAAATCTTAATCGAGGGCATTAATTTTGTTCCCATGTGACTTAGCTCTTCGGTTTTCTAATCTGTATCCATGCTAAGGTCAGTGTATTTATTCTCAATAACTTATTAGACTCCCCTTTATTACCCCTTTGAGTAAGCCTCTAAGACCGATCTACTTGGACAAACACCTTTGGATCTTCTGAGTAAAATAAGTACTAATACTATTCTTATTGATTCATTATCTCCATAATGTTCATCTCTTCATTTAGAAGAAAGGTCATGGTGGTTATTTCACAACAGTATATAAGAGCGTCAAATTTATATAATTCACTACAACAATCCCAAATTATTTTAAAATTGGTCATTGTGAGCTTTTATCAACCTATTTTGTTTTTATAAATAAAGGCTTGGTCTATGTCTATAACCTTTTACTTTAATCTCTGAAGAATTAAGTTTCACATAAAAATTCGTTGAAAGTAACCTTACCTTTTCAACTTTTTTAAACCATACACCTCAATATTTTGCATTTACTGGACAGGAACATTTCATTATAAAAAACTTACATTTTGGTGTGAACAGTATTTTAATATATCAACCCACTACTTATATAAAGTATGATTTACAAACGTCTACAACACTTTTCCGTGCTATCCCATGTAACCCCGTTAATAACCTTGGTGATAACTGATAAACATAGTAATAAAAAAACACACACTCGTAAACATATATACTTAGTTTTAGTACTATGTCTCACTTCCTGTTTAGGTTGTATATATATATATATGTATATACACACACACACACACTAATTTCACTAATTAGTTAGGGATAAGGGAGGTTGAATTAAGAGGAAGTGTTTCCTCATTTGATTGGAAGGAGAGTGTAAAACCATTTTAAAAAAAAACCTCCTTTATTACACCTGAAAAGGTTTCTAATACATATCTCCTTGTCATCGACAGTATAGTATTTTGCAATCAATGCCTAAGATCATGCAGACACTGAAGCGGATGTTTAGACACAGAAACAAAATCGATAGTTCTTTGCTCTAACACATTCAGTGGGTCGTTCACTTACTAAATGCCTCATTATAATTATGCAAGGTAGCAACATGTGAAATAATTTCAAATATTAGATGGAATTTTTAAAAATATTGCATGCAAATACTGCTAGTGGCTACATGCTTAGATTTCAATTATTTTTCCACATAATTTCATTATTCATTCAGATTATTTATACATACATACATATATACATACATACACACATCCATCCATACATACATACATACATACATACATACATACATACATACATACATACATACATACATACATACATACTTACATACATACATACATACATACATACATACATACATACATACATACATACATACATACATACATACATACATACATACATACATACATACATACATACATACATACATACATACATACAT